>PVLC010019822.1:0-29774 GCA_004027655.1 Graphiurus murinus
AAGAATATATCAAGTCCCTGGTCATCTCACGGTGTCACATAAACCAGTGTAAATATGCCTACTTTATAATCCACACCTATATAGAAACCCAATAGAAATGCCTATATGGCCTATTATATAACTTGTGATATTTAAATAAATACTATACAATATTCATCAACCTTTATTTCCTAAGGTAGAAAATCAAGCTACTTTTAAAAAGCCAAAAGAAATTATTAATGTGTATTCAGTGTATCCCAAAATCCAGTAACCCAGAATAATAATTTTGGAAGGGAGCACTAATAGTGATTGGATTCCTAATTCCTTCAGACTGGTTGCCACCATCTAAATATCTGCATCAGTAATTTTATCCAGAACAATTTTTTTTTTTTTTTTTTGGCGATACTGGGGATTGAATTCAGGGGCATTCTACCTCCGAGCTACACTCCCAGTCCCATTTTTTTAATTCTTTATTTTGAAACAGGTTTTCACTAAGTTGCGGAGGGCCTCACTAAGTAGCTGAGGCTGACTGCGAACCCCAGTCCTTCAGTCTCAGCCTCCCAAGTACTGGGATTACAGGCGTGTGCCACCACGCCCAGCTTCCAGAACAATTTTCTAAAAATTCTTTAGAATAAAAAATAGTTTGGAGGAAGAGGGCAAATTAAAGTAATCATCAAAACCATCAAAATGTTCAGTTTTTCTTAAAAATAATAATAACTTGAAGGAATTTAGAAATAGAGAAAATATACTCTTCTAGTTTTTCTTGCAGTTAGCAGTTAAAAGTACAACACATTTTTGGAAGAAAAATCTATACCATCGAAGAAGAAAGAGGGAGATTGGGAATAAAGGTTTAGAGAAGGTAAAGTTTCCAATTCTTCAGAGTCCCCTAGCTTCCTTGCCATGCCTTCCACTTGAAAAGCACTCTCAGGAGTGGTGGTGGGTGGTATAGACGTTACTTCATAGAGGAAACAGCCTACACAGTAACACACTCCAGAGTCCCAGAGTGTTGCCCTGATCTAGGGATGTTTTTTGTAGACATTAATTTATTATAACAGGTAACTTTGTTACAAAGATGCTGTTTTCAGAGTATTAGAATTCAAGGGAGGGAGATTTAATCACACTTTTCAGAAGGGAGTTTGCTCCTTGAACCCACAGATACCTGAAAGGAAATTGATTTGATGACCTAATGGAAAAACATGATAGGAAATGTTATAGGCATTCTCAAAATAGTAAGTTCCGTTTATTGAGAGTCTACTGTGTGCCTGTATTTTTACATATCTTATAGTCTTTATTCCCCACAATAACCTAGTGAAGGATGCTAAATTTTCCTTACAAAGTGAGAGGAAGAAATACAGAATGTTTACATAATTTATTCAAGCCTGAAGTGAGGAAACAAAGGCCTATAACATTTACATAATTTATTTAAACCCACTGAGCTGGGTTAAAAAAAGGATGGCTAGTTCTCTCAGATTGGGATTGTCTGGTCACCCTGAGTTGTATTCGCATCACCTCTAGAATTATGATTGAGGATATGCTTGGCTTGCCCATCTCCCTTATTTATCCAAATCAAAATAAGTAGCTGTGGCCAGAGAAAGAATATGCAGAAAGAAACTGAGCTCAGGATCTGCAGAAAACTGGGTAACTGCGGCAGTGTGTCAGCCCTTCATTTTGTTGGCTATAAACCCAAAGGATAGCTGCATGTGGTGGCACATGCCTGTAATCCTAGTACTTAGGAGGCTGAGATAGGAGGAAAGCATGTTCCATGCCAGCCTTAAGCAACTTAGTGAGACCCTCCGCAACCTAGTGAGAACCTGTTTCAAAATAAAAAATAAGGGCTGGGGGTATAGCTTGGAGGTAGAATGTCCCTGGGTTCGATCTTCAATGTCAGAGAAAACTGAAAAATAAAGAACTAAAAAAATGTTTAAAGGATGGCCCTTCAAAAGCAGTTTTGCACTGTGTGGAGTTGTGTCTAGGACTGGGGATATAGCTCATTCTTGTCATCTGTGAAGCCCTGCATTAATTTCCAGCACTAAAAAAAAATGGGGGGGGGAAGGTCTTATATATTTGAAAAACTTCAGTAACATATATAGTAACAATTAGAGGCAACTTAAATACTATCTGACAACAGGGACATCACTATGTAAACAATAACATTTTTTTTTCCAGCAGAATATAGTGCAGCTGTTGAAAGTAATGTTTATGAAGTGTTCTGGAAAAGATTGCAAAATGCTTTAATGATAAGAGAGAGGAAAAGCTCCTTTTAATGTTGTATGATAATCCCAAAGTAAAGATTGGCCAAACACACACACACACACACACACACACACACACACACACACACACAGAGGCAGAAATTATTTAAGCATGTTTACAGTTATTGCTTCTGTGTTGTATATTTTTCATTTTCATTATTCAACTCATTCCTCGGGTTTTTTTTTTAAACATGTGAAATATAATCAGGAAAAAAATCAATAAAAAAACAAGAGGACTGGATGAAGTGATTTTGAGGGGGACTTAGAGATCCAAATTTCTATCACTGCATATTATTACTGAGGCCTACAGCAAAAGTATAATAGTTGCTAAAAATACAGACCCTGTCAGCTTTGTTCACGTTTTGCAACCTGTTTGAGAGCACAATCCTCAAAGAAAAGGAAGCATTGCTTAGTGGTCCACTGTGAACAGTGTAAATTAGTTAATAGGGAAACATCACAGGGAGAGCATGGACTTCTCAGACAGAACTGGGAACCTTGAATTTGAACTTCATCTTATTTTGCATTGTTATGTATGCATTCTTGACTTCTTTTTTTCTTCTTTATAAAAGAAGAATAATACTTTCTATCCCACAGGTCAGCTGTGAGATTAGAAACTAGATATGTAAAACTGTTAAATGCCTGTTATATACTTGGGGCTGAATAAATGATAGCCATTATGATTTTCTTGGCAACATTGAATGTCTTATTGTCTCCATTTCTGTCTTACTCTCCTCTAATTATATACCTTACTACTTATTTTGTTCTTCAGGATGAGACTAATCAATATCTGTGAATTTATGCAAACTACACATACACATATGATATATATGCATGCAGATTAGCATACACGGATACAGTTTTAATCTTTTAGTTTTTTTCAGCTTGTCAAAAGCTACAAATAGATATAAGTGATTCAACTAAGAAGTGTCTCAACAAACAGGAAAAAATGCATTTTCAAAGTAGTTGTCAAGGAGTGATTATTTTCATGAGCAACGATTCTTCATTTCACATAAGTTCATCCTGAAGATTTTTTTTTGTAGTAAATTCTCTATGTAGATTTAAAATCACATTTTTTCACACATAGTTTTAAAGAGACATCTGCTTTATAACATATAGTATGCTTCCAAGTTTTTCTCAAAATGATCTTGAAAAATGATGATGGATACACAGATTCTTATTTTTCCAGTACTGGGAATTGAATCCAGTACTTTGCACATACTAGGTAAGTGCTCTATCACTGAGCTACACCCAAGGACCGTTTTATTTTTTATTTTATTTTGAAACAGGGTCTTAATAATTGCCCAGGCTGACCTTGAATTTGCAATCCTTCTGCCTCAGCCTCCCAAGTAGCTAAGATTAAGTACTGGGATTATAAGCATGTGACCTTGTTTGGAAGTCTGCTCTACTTTCTCAAGGGTCTCTCATACTAATGCTACTTTTTCTCCTTGCTTAAAATAAACAAATTTCTTGTCATTTTCCAACTAAGAACATGCTATTATCCATTTAAAATATTCTTACCTTTCATATTGGACACTGGACTCTCAGAATTCTTACTCACAGACACATTCAGGGATATTTTTCTTGTTGAAGTCAAACAATAAACTCAAACCATTAAGGCACAGTAGTTATGTCCACTCTGTGGATTAGAACATTGAAATTAGAAAAAAGTATCACTTTCAAGGTAACATTGTCCATGTAGAGCTTGACCTGGGGCCATCACTTCCTTACATTATTGTCTTTAGATTAAAGGAGGGGGCGCATGAAATTATTCTTCCATTTCTATCATCTTTAAATAATTCTCTACCATACCCAGTATCTTATCCTAGAGCCCATGTATGCAGACCTAACACAGCTATGCCTAGAAGCTTCACTATACCTTGCTCTGGTAAGTTATTTCATAAGAAATTCTCCATAATTATGGGATCCTTTCAGGACCTTATATTTTATACACACACAACACACACACACACACACATTTTTCCTGCCAGCACAAGCCTGAAATATCAGTAATCAGAATGCATCACCCCAGTTGTCTTCCGCCTATTAATTTAGGCCTATTGATAAAAGCTCCCCTGGAAAGCTCATCCTAATTGAAGATCACCTCCTCTAGGAAAACAAATGCAGTATAGTAATAATGGTTGTTACAGATACACACTCTGGACTAAGGACATGTCTTTCTTTACATTCACAACTTTAAACCAAGAGCCTTACATAAAGTAAGTACTTAGTTACTCTTTGTCAAGCAAAGTTATGAATGATGATTCTGAGAAGAGCAACTCTTGTCCTTATTGTCTTTATTTAATTCATAAGAATGGCTAATACATGCACATGGTACACAATTCAACTTGCAGAATGTGAAAAGTAAGGCTCAAGCCCATCCCAGTGCTTCAGTTACTTGCCCCACAGTTGATGCTTTTCTGTATCTTTCTGGAGATATCCTATGTATATTTTATTTTAACCTCAAACTTTATTTTGAATAATTGTTTTAAATACCAGTGTGAATACTTAAAATAGATATATGCATATATGTGCTTTTAAACAACTTTGTGTGTTTTATTTCACTTATTATAAAAATCCCATGACATATAAAAGATAGAATAAAAACGCCGGGCATGGGGCGCACGCTTGTAATCCCAGCATTCGGGAGGCTGAGACCAGAGGATCCCGGTTCGCGGCCAGCCTCAGCTACCTAGTGAGGCCCTCTGCAACTTAGTGAGAATCGGTTTCAAAATAAAGAATAAAAAATAGGGCTGGGGGTGTAGCTCGGAGGTAGAATGCCTCTGAGTTCAATCCCCAGTACTGCAAAAAATAAAAATAAAAATAAAAGATAGAATAAGAGAGAGCTCATTTTTAAGATTATGCGCTTTGAAGCTAAAAGCAGTATCAAAAGATTTCACAATCAAAAAGCAGTTCATTAGACCCAGTATTTGCAAGACCGGATTACAGGTATGAGGACAGCTTCAGTAACGTAGCAAGACTCTCATCAATCTAGAGAGACCTTGTTTCCAAACAAACAAACAAACAAAAAAATTTAAAAAGGGCTGGAGGTGTAGCAGAGGAGAATGCCCCAAGATTCAATCCCCAGTACAAAAATAAAAAGCAATTTATTGGATATACAGGACTATCATTTGTTCTCAGTTCAGAGATATTTTTCTGACTCCTTTTATTTTCTGAACAAAATCAAATTGCTTATCACAGGCAATGCTTGCATATCATAACTTGCCCATCTTGCAAAGCCTTATCAGAATCAGGACCTACTTTCAGACTTAACTACCTTTCTGTATTTTTCTGGCGATATTAATATTCACACCTAGTATTACTATTCCTTGATTTGTAAGGTTTCTGGTTTCTGGTGTAGAAGCACCATTGCAATACTCTATTTAGTTTAAATAGTCAGGAGTATTAGTCAGTTTTGTACTGCTATGACCAAAATATCTGATAAGAACAACCTAAAAGAGGAAAAGTTTTTGTTGGCTCACAGTTTCAGAGATCTCAGTCCTGGTTAGCAGCTCCATTGCTCTGGGCTTAAGGTGAGGTTGAAATGTCATGGTGAAGAGTGTGGCAGAGAGAAGCTGCTCAGCTCTTGAGGCAGCCAGGACAGAGAGAGACCAAGACCAGTGGGGGAAGAGACGACATTGGGAAGAAGTTAAATTCTTCCAGGGAATCCCTGCAATGACCTACTTCCTCCAATTAAGCCTCACCTCCTAAAGTTTCTACTACCTCCCAATAGTCCATTCAGCTATCAATGGATTAATCCCCTGATGAGGTCCTCAGGATCCCTTCCTTGCCTAAAAGTCCCTCCTGTGAGCCATGCAACACTGGTAACCAGGCTTTCAACATAGGGACTTCCGGGAGGCATTCCAGATACAAGTCATAACATCGGGTGTCTCTATAGTGTGGCAACGTCCACCCTAAGCTAGTTCTCTAGCCTGATAGAAGGGGCTTCTCTCTGAGTCCTACTCAAGCCTGCCATTTCCTCAAAAGAGGCCTTTCAAACCTTTGCTATGATGCTCAGACTTCCTGACCCACCATCTCATCCTCACTGCAAACAAGCCAGCCTACTCATCAGTGGAGGAAAGTGCTTAAATCTCCTCCCTGTTCTGATCTTTTCTCTCTCCTGTAAATCTATCTTCTGTGTCCAAATAGATGACCATCCTGCACCTTGGGATTCATTTCTTCCTGACCTTTTAGGAGCCTTGGAACTATTCTTTCTGTTCTCAACTCTTTCTTCCCCTTATGACTATCCCTTTATTTTTTTCCCCCTGGGGCACTTTCCCTTCAGGGTGTAGGTGTGCTTAGATCTCTTCCACCTGCCCTCCACCTGGCTTCACCACTTACCTGTGTGTGGCCTTGAACATCACAGCCAAACTGGAAAAGTGCAGTTCACTCATGGTGCCCCACTCTCCTGCCATCCCAAGCACTCCTAGGTTCCCTTCGGACTCTGAGCAGTTCTTTGTGGGCTCATTTTCAGGCTCTTCATCCAAAAGTTGATGTCCCAGTGAATTACTTTCTGTGTTCCTAAACCTCTGTGCCTTTATACACACTCTCACCTCTGCCTGGCACATCTCTTTCCTTCTTTTCTATTTTTTTTTTTATCTTCCTATATGCCTTTTCTCAAGGCTAGGGTCAGCTCTGAATATCCAGGAAGTTTGGTTCCTTTGCATTTTCTGTGTCAGCTTCTGCTTCCATTTTACTATTTTTTTTTTTTTTTCTGGTACTGGGGATTGAACCCGGGGGCATTCTACCTCTGAGGTACACCCCCAGTCCTATTTTTTATTCTTTATTTTGAAACAGAGTCTCATTAAGTTGCAGAGGGCCTAAATAGCTGAGGCTGGCTGCAAACCTGTGATCCTCCTGTCTCAGCCTCCCAAGTACTGGGATTACAAGTGAGTGCCACCACACTGGGCTCCATTTTGCTATTGATAAGTTGATTTCCACAATAACTGCTTGAGGCAACTACTGTTAATCACCTCCATCATACATAAGAGAAAGCTGAGGCCTGGTGTCCTTAAGTAACTTTGTTCAAAATCAGAGCAAGTAGGCTGAGACTGGAGGATCAGGGTTCGCGGCCAGCCTCAGCTATCTAGTGAGACACTCCGCAACTTAGTGAGACTTGGTTTCAAAATAAAGAATAAAAAATAGGGCTGGGGGTATAGCTCAGAGGTAGAATGCCCCTGAGTTCAATCCCCAGTACCACACACACACACACACACACACACACACACACACACACACACACACAATCAGAGCAAGTGGAAAAGTCTAGGTTTGAACCAGGCAGTCTAACTCGAGCCTGTTTCTCCAACCTCCTCCTCCTTCTCTGTGCTCTACTCTTAGCCTGTGACATGTTGGATAGACTAACATGTGGTATCCTTTTTTTTCCTTCAAATACATATTTGAATTGCAGCAGATTTAAATTTCATAGTATAGATTTTCAAAACTGCAAAAGCAGCATATACCTGAAAAAAAAAAAGCTGTGGCATTCTCAGGGAAGAAGGAACATAAGGAAGGGGATGATACTAACAATAAAACAATAACAAACGTTAGAATTTAAAAAGGTCTTTGACATACATCATTTATGTCATGAACCCATGAAATATATGACAATCCTATTTACACATGTGAAATTTGAGGGATGCATAACTGGTACATGGGCTTTATATTTTAGTTCATCTGGTATATTGACCTCAGTTCTGCAGTGAGAGGGTTGAGTAAACTGAGAGCATGGTAGTTTTTTTTTTTTTTTAAATGAAGCTGGGCAGTGGTGGGACACACCTGTAATCCCAGTACTTGGGAGGCTGAGGCAGGAGGATCACAGGTTCACAACTCACCTCAGCAACTTAGCAGGACCCTGTTTCAAAATAAAAAGGGCTAGGGGTGTAGCTCAGAGGTAGATTTACATGCCCCTGGGTTCAATCCACAGTAACCCTCCCCTGAAAAAAAAAAGTTTTCATACTAGTATTAACTATTTATGCAAGATTTGTAATAGATAATGGGGTGACCTTCCGGTACAAAAGGGGTATAACTAAAGATGCTATAATCTTTTAGGACCTATCCTACAAGTGCCTGCACTACTGTATACATATCTAAAATCTGTTCTTGGTATTTCCAAAGTGGCCAGCCTCCACATCTATATATAATGCATTAAGAGGATATTTTAATATGGTTCCTTCTCCAATTTTCTTCCGTCACCAGCAGCCTGATACATTGCACAAGCACTGAAAGAGTTCTTGAACCAATAATTAAACTGCAAAGCAATCCCTGAATTCTCTCAAAGTATTATTCAAAAGCACATATGCAGGTGAACCCACATTTTAAAAAATCATTACATATTTCTTTTAAGGACAGACTCTTGAAGGAGCCTGTGCTTTCCACTCACCCCAAGATTAACAATAATTACTGTAGTGATGGAAACTAGTTTTGATACTGGTCTGAAAGCCAGACAAATTACAAGGGAAATTTGTTTTGTTTTGTTTTCTCTCCTCATCACAACCACTACTTCCCAGTACTTGGGAGGTTGAGACAGGAGAATCGCAGGTTCACAGCCAGCCTCAGCTACTTAGTGAGGCCCTCTGCAACTTAGTGAGACCCTGTTTCAAAATAAATTTTAAAAAATAGGGCTAGGGGTGTAGCTCGAAGGTAGAATTCCCCTAAGTTCAGCTCCCAGTACAACAAAAATACATACATACATAAAATACCTTAAGCTAAATTAAAAGAATTTCATGTTCTTTATCCACAGTTTGAAGCTTAAACACCCTTGTCACCAAGATAATTGAGAAATGTCTCAAGGAAAATAGATGACACTAATGCTTTGTGGGTTTTAATAGCAGATTTGGCATCCCATAAGCATTTTAGTTGGCATCATTTTTTAAATGCTTTGCTGATGAAACAGCTATGGAAATTACAAGGTATTCTGGGTCTGGAAGAAAAGACAAGTAGGGCTGAAACAGCCTTTAAACAGATCTGGATTGTCCAGGAGGCAGATTATGAAAACTTGGAGTCATCTAATTGTTAAAAGTGCATAAAAGTAGTAACCACAGGGAAAATTCTGACCTTGTCTTTTCATTATATTATATGCAAAGATGTTACTTTCATTGAATTATATGCAACTTTTCATTATATTATATGCAAGGATAGTAGAGGGGAGCCAATAACTTTTCAGTGATTAAGATTTTCTTAATCTTTCATTTTATATGATACGGATAAGTCTATCCAAAGTATTTTCTTCTCTGTGCCTCGTAAGATTGCAACTGAATCCTTAAAACTGGATAATTTAGACAGCTCACAGATGTGTGGCATCGTTCCTAATGCTTATGTGTACATCAACAGCACCATAAAGTAGGGAACACCACACTTTAGCCTCTCCTTTTTACATCTAAGAAAAATACAGTGTATATCCAGTAGGAAAGAGAAGAGTGGGGAGCTGAAGGGAGACCCAGGAACAGCCCAAGAAAAGCCTGTGAGCTTGATTTCTGAGTGCAGCTCTGCCTCTAGAATGATGAATACTTGTCTAGAAAGAATGATTTACTAAGAACCATGTTGGATCCAGCACATGTCTGTAATTCTGGTACTTGAGAGGCTGAGACTCAAGACCACAGGCCAACCTCAGCAATTTAACAAGATCCTCAGCAATTCAGTGTGACCCTGTTTCAAAATAAAATAAGGGCTGGGAGTGTAACTCAGAGGAAGAATGCCCCTAGGTTCAGTCACTAGTACAAAAACAGTCTGTTCTCTCCACTTTCCTATTTGCTTATGAGCAGATTTTTTTCTCATCCATGTTAAATAAACCTCATTTTTTAGAAGTTTTTAATGGTGCATTATACAGACAATATTGAGAGTCATCGTAATACACGCACATGTCATATTCGTATAGCACAGTTTGCTTTTTCCTTCTCTTTACTTCCCCATTCCTCCCTCATCCCCTCCCACTACACTGGCCTCACGCCTAGTTCTTATAAGATCCCTTTTCTTTCCGTTCTTCTCATTAGCTTCCACATAGAAGAGAAAATCCGCATCCCTTGGCAGTGTGATAGACCTCACCTCTTAAGAGCTAGCTTTTACACTACACTTTGCTTTGCACTTCCCGGAGAAAACCTCTTAGCCAGATATCCATTTTAAACCGGGGATGGGTGAAGGCTGGAAAGCTGGAGACTCTCCAACACGAATAATCAGACTTCTGGCGTACCAGCTCAGTCATTGTGGACCTAGCAAAGGAGGTTTCGCAGTGGAAAGGGAGACGTGTCATCTAAAACAAAGGAACGTCTCATGGTGGGGTGGGTGGTACCGGTCCTCAGCGAGGCTCTGGCTGGGTCCTCAGTGAGGCGCGGGCTCGTACCACCAGGGTGATCTTTGCCACTTCTGATTAACTCATTTTGTCCCATGGTCCCAGATGTAGAACACCTATAAAATATATATATGTAAGCCTAATATAAATATATATATATGTAAGCCTAATAATTATAAGCTCTAGATTATGATTTCCAGCCTATTTTAAAGCACCGGTGTCGCCTTCACAGAATTGGACACTTGGGACCTAATGAGTTAAAAGAAGAAATCTTCGCCTGTGGTTACTCTCTTTGAATTTGCAAGAATCCAGCCTAGCTCTCTAATGCCGGGGTTTTGCACTGAGGAGGAAGGAAACCGTGGAGTAGTGTGGCCTTGCGGGAGTGCACTGGCTCAGAGACCATGTGCTCCTCTTTTGGGGCGGTGGGAGGGTGCCTCGGCGCCTGGGAAGGGAAGCAGGTGGGCAGGGACCGGGACCTCTACTCCCACCGCTTCGCTGGGCGCGGACGGCTATGGCCTGTGCCCCTGGCCAGGCCTGGCCGCAGTGGACTGCGAGTTCGGGGTGTCGCCTAGCTAAGGTATTCAGCACTTGGCGCCCCCGGCAGTGGAAAGAGGCGGGGTTGGCTGTGAGCCAGACTCCGGGGAGGCTGCAGGAGGGGACGACTAGCCACAGAGGGCGGGGCGGCCGCACTGCACAGCCAGGGTGGGGGGGACAAAAGCTCACTCACTGCCCGGCGAGGGAGCGAGAGAGCTGGATCCCGGGAGAGGCATGGAGCCTTCGGCGGAGCGGCTGGCCAGCGCGGCGGCCCGGGGCCGCTTGGAGGAAGTGCGGGCGCTGCTGCAGGCCGGGGCGCCGCCCAACGCGCCCAACCGCTACGGCCGCTGCCCGATCCAGGTAAGCGAGGGGGTCTGCGGCCCCGGGGACCGGCCGAGGAGCCTCCAGCCCGAAGGGGCTACCACGCCCAGGGGCTTCCACAGGGGGGCTGGAGTCGGAGAGCTCCTCCCGGTGACGCTCGAGGGGCTCCGGGAGCGAAGGAAGGAGTAGGCATCGGGGTGAAGATGGGGGGGGGGGGATGCGTGATTGTATTAGATTGAGGTGTGCTCTTTGTCAGAAATTTTCCAACGTTTGGGAGGAAAGGAGGGCTTAAAAGAAATGCGTTTGTAAAATGATTTGCTAGAACTACTTAGCCCTGAACTCACAGACCCCCTAAATGAAGCTCATCATCATCCTTGTTAAGGAGGATTTCGTTAGAAATCTATTGCCGCACATGTTGGAATAATTAGCGACTGAAAAAAAAAATCAGGAACTACATTTTGTGGTTATTTTTCTTTTAAGTGAGCAGGGAAATGTATGCTTGTTGTAGGGGCTTGGAAAATAAAGACAAATACGTGAAGACGAACATCAGCGTGATCTGGCCTGAGATGTCCATTTAGTTACTATTTTTTGTGGGGGTGATACTACTACTATTTTTGCTATTTTAACTTACTTGATAGAGTTTAACTTATTTGTGATAGAGTTTTCAATTCCTCATTGTTGAGAAGTGCCGTTTCTCCCCTCTGCACTCCCGTTGTTGGTTTTTTTTTTTTTTTTTTTTGAAGGATGGAGGGGGGCTTTTTTTAATTTCACTTTTTAAAATTCAAGCTTAAAGCCGAGTTCTTCCTGGCAGTCACCACCCTAGTTTCATTCCCAGTGGTGACCATTACGTCTGATAGGAAGAAAGAAAAGAAAGTAAGTTTATATGAAACGAATGCACACTTCCAAAAAACTCCAGCTTAACAAGACAAAGGAAAGTAACCCTACTCTGAATTTCACAAACTGCTCAACTGATTTTCTTCCCTGTGTGGAATGAATTTTACACACTTCAAAATGTAAATATAACCACAAATGCTTTAAAATGAGGTTATTTGAAATATGAAGGAGGGGACATTTTTAAGCTAGAGACATTGCATGCTTGTATAAGATATGCCTGAGTCCTTTAAAATGTATTACAACTCATAATTTAATTTCTCTAAAAGTTAACAGTCGTATGGAGAGTTTGTGTTTGGAGTTCTAGAATATATGAAAAAGAGACTTTACTTGATTAAATACAAAAAAGAAAATTGGATAATTAGTTTCAACAATTATTTAGTAGGGGGAAGAGAGGGGAAGTAACTTTTGTTTAGAACCTTAACCAAATTGATGTTTAATACATACATACTTAGTTAATAGAAAAATTTGAGGGCCTAAATTCAAATTAATTTCTTATCCAATGGATTTAGGCAGCCTCCAAATATTTTATTTTCCTTTTGCTTTGGGTTACTGTTATTTAAATATTTAAATAATTTATTTTCAGCTTTTTCTTGCCATAAAATAGGTGAAAATGTTTAAGGCCAGTTGTATGACCAAGATGGACTTCATCATGTGTACAGAACAATGCACTATATGTTTTTTCTTTCTGTAGCTATAATTTAGTTCACTTATATTTTCTCTTTGTCTTTTTGAAAACTAAGTCAGTTTCACTTTCTTCACGGTAGGAGTCACCAACCATAATATAATCTATTATGGTTTCTTAATTTAGAAAAATTAAATAATTCATGTTTAATTGATACATAATGTAACTAAAAATAAGTAATTCCTCTTTAGACAGTCACTATCCCTGAGCTAATATAACCAAATAATAGATACCCTCCCCTAAAAAACTATCTACCATCACTCCTCACCATATAACACTCATAATGCAAGGTTGCAATGGTTGTGAGCAATATTTTAAAATTCCTCTTTATGGAATGGCTTTATTTCAAAGATGATTTAAGAATCAAGAGTTTTGTGTCTCCTGTTTCATGAACTCTCAAATCACAAACTTGAAAAGTGGTGTGTGTGTGTGTGTGTGTGTGTGTGTGTGTGTGTGTGTGTGTGTAAGGATGGTCTACTTTGAATTATACTCCTGGACCTATTTTATTTTTTTGAAACAGGATCTCACCAAATTATCACACTTTGGCCTCAATCCTCAAACCAGATAAGACCACTGGCCTCTTGTCGCAGTCTTCCAAGAACTGAGGTTACCAGCACCACACCCAGCTGTTTTCTTATTGCCACTAGAACAAGTTATTACAAATTTAGAGGATAAAACAAACACAAAATTATAATTTTATAGTTCTGGATTTCAGAAGTCCAAAATGGGGAAGCCTTAGGGAGGACTGTTTTTTTTGCCTTTTCTAGCTTCTAGTGACCATATAGTTCCTTGGCTCATGGCCCCTTCATCTTCTAATATCTCTATAATATCTTGAACCTTGCTCATATCTTTGCAATAATTTTGACCCTATTCTTATAGGACATTTGTGATTACATTGGCCCACCCTGCTAATTCAGAGCAATTTCCCTCAAAATCCTTAATATAAATACATCTGCGAAGTTTATTTTGTCCTGTAAAGTAACATATTTACAATTCTTCAGGATTAGGACACTAATATCTTTGGGGGCACTACTATGGATGGGCATTATTCAGCCTGCTATAGGAAGGAATTTAGATCATTGGACAGCCCTTCTCATTTTATACTTAGAGATTGAAATTTAAGCCAGCACAGTGGCAGATACCTGTAATCCCAGCTACTCTGAAGTCTTAGAAGGATCCCAAGTAGGAGGTCAACCTGGACAATTTAGGAAGAACCTGTCTCAAAATAAAAATAAAAGGGCAGGGCATATAATTCAATGACAGAACATGTAGCACGTGTCTTGTACTTGTGAAGGCCTAGATTTGATCCCCAATGCTACATACATACATACATACATACATACATACATACATACAATTGAAGTTTAACATTCTGGGAAGACTAAGGGTAACAGTTTTGCAAGAATTATGGTGCCTCACATACACACTTTTTGACGATTACAACGTCTGGCTTTGGTATACAGTAGTGAACCCCAGAAGATCTCTGTGCCTAACATAATTTCATCTCAAAATGAGAGTTAAATTACAGGAAATTAGACTGTATTAAAAACCAGTTTGTCCTTCACCCTTTTGCTGCCCACCACCTCTGGCAGTGATCTGCGTAGGGCTAACGCTCCGCCAAAGTTTGGAGAATTCAGTAGAATTCAACCTGGGCTGAGAAGTGGAATGGGTAGAGCAAGTGGAGAAGGAAGTTGGTACCTGATAGCAGTGAAAGGTAATTCAGCAGCCATGGATTGTCGGCTTGTTCGATTGAGGTGGAGGCGGCAAGGCTTCGTAAGTTGGCTTCCACCAGTCCTGCCCGCACCCTCCGCTGACCACTCTGCTCTCGCCCGCAGGTCATGATGATGGGCAGCGCCCGAGTGGCCAACCTGCTGCTGCTTCACGGCGCCGAGCCCAACCGAGCGGACCCGGTCACCCTCACCCGACCGGTGCACGACGCCGCCCGGGAGGGCTTCCTCGATACGCTGGTGGCGCTGCACCAGGCAGGGGCGCAGCTGGATGTGCGCGATGCCTGGGGCCGCCTGCCCGTGGACCTGGCTGAGGAGTGCGGCCACCACCACGTCGCGCAGTACCTGCGTGCGGCTGCGGGGGCCTCGGACGGCAGCAGCCAAGTGTGCGCAGTCGCCACCGAAGGTCCCCCAGGTGAGGACGGAGGACCCACGAATATGAACCTTGAGAGCGTCTGAAGCTCAGTGAGCTCTTTTTCAGAAATGGAGGGGGGATCAGGGTGTGGGGCAAACCGAGTCTTCGAATCACACTGCTCCCCCATTCCATCGATCCCCCTCCCACCCCCAAACATTCATCCTCCCCACAGCTCCAGGCCTCCACTGAGCGGCATTGAAGACTCAGGGGGCTGGAAGTCTAATGCCTCTAACTTCCTTCTGCAAACTAGGTCAGAACAGAGGCAGTGGGGGCGGGGGGGTGGCTGGGAGAACTTGGTGGAGAGTAGCTCTAACCCTCTGTATGGACAAATGGACAAGCCGTGAATACGGAACTCGAACCCCCCACCCCCGCATCTAGGAAATGAGAGGCCTGGGGAAAAAAAAATTCGTTGCTGTTCCCTCTCCTTCAGTAGTAGCTCTCATCTGGGACACGATTTAGTAGGGAAGGCCAATCACTGCGAGACAAAGTAAGAAAGGGGAGGAGCAAAGAAGGAGACGGGGTAGGCTGTTGGACTGGACTAAATGAATGCAATGCATTCTCCGAGACTTTAAAGACCAAACCTAAAGAGCTCTGGAAAACTCGGAGGCTTTTTTTTTTTTTTTTTTTTTTTTTTTTTTTTTTTTTTTTTAATTCTGGTTCTCTCCAGTTCCTTTTCTGCAAGTACAATTAGAGTGTCCCTGGAGATTGGTTCCAGACCATTCCCCCCATACGAAAACCTTAGATGCTCAAGTCTCTTATAATAAAATGACATAGTATCTGCATATACCCTACACCCCTCCCCCCATATACATTCTATATTTTAAAAAACATTTTGTGGTGCTGAGATGGAACTCAGGGCTTCAAGCATGTCCGGCAAGCTCTTTACCACTGAACTTTAATCCTCCTCCGCCTGTATGTTTTAAATCTTTTCCCGATTACTTATAATGCCTAATATAACACAGAGGTTCTGTAGACCACTGTTGTATTGTTCAGGGACTACGGACAAGAAGAAAATCTGAACATGTTCAGTACAGGTGCAACCATGGTGGGCCTAACTACATTTCCCATAGAAGATTAGTTGAATCCGCAGATAGGGAACCAACTTTTTCTCTTGGCCGGTTCTGAGGATGGAGCAAGTCCTTGCGCTGAGCTGCATCCTCCTCCTGAACTGTAATTATTTAGTGAAGACCCTACTATGTGATCAACCCCATCTAGGTACTGAGAACACAAAAGTGAACAAAACCAACGGGTTTTGTTATGTAAGCCTTCATAGAGCTTACATTCTGGGAAACCGACTTTAAGCAAGATAAAGTATTTTGAGAGAGCGAGTTTGTAAAAGCAATACGTAGGTTAGTATGAAGGGGAGAGACTGATGAAAATAAAGTAATCACGGTCGTGGAGTGTTGGGAGGACCTAGCAGGCTGGATTGTCTATGCCAGAAGATCAGAAAGCAGGGCAGAGGTCAGACCGGTTAGGGACCTTGTAGATAAAGGAGTGTCCATTGTGCTTTAGAAACCATAGGAAGCCATTAGCGTGTTGGGAGGAAGAGCGCAAGTCCAGAGGAAAGAACTGAAATCAGCTGCTTGTACTTTCCAAGGGCGCCAAATCCCCGAAATGCCCATGGTCGAGGGAGCTTGCCGGCTAGTTCTGCACAACAGCAAAATGTCTGGGGGCGGGAAAGGCGAGGCGACGCCTTCGCAACATTTACTTGCATTCTTTAAGTGCTGGGTTTCGTCTGGCAATCCGATGGGTCCATGCGCAGCCGCCGTGCTCTTGCTGTCCTGGCGGAGCGGCCAGACCCGCTGTCCACGCACTGCGGGATCCTGGAGGGCGGCACTGCAGACTCTATGCCGGGAGAAGAGACATTGGTGCAGACCAAGCCATTGACGAACCTGGTCCATCACAGCATACCTGGCCCCGGGCTACAAGAAAAGAGGGAAAGGGGATGCCTAAGACTTCTAGTTTCTAATGCTTGTTGTCTTTCTACCTTTTGCAGACAGCCCTGACAACGTAAAGGACAATTGAGGCATCAAGAAGTTGGAAGAAAAAAAATTTTTACAATACTTTTTCCAACTTTTTAATAAATACACTTTTTTTAAAACGTTAACTGTTTTTTTTTTTTTTTTGCGTGAATTCATTTTCTCCCTCCCTTAAATTCCCTTCTGTTTCCATTTATATATCATTATAAACGATAGTATAAACTAGGTGTGGTGGCACATGCTTATAATCCCAGTACTTGGGAGGTGAGTTGGAGACAGGAGGATCTCAGGTTGGAAGCCAGCCTCAGCAACTTAGTGAGACCCTGTTTCCAAATAAAAAATAAATAGGGCTGGGAGTGTAACTCCGAGGTAGAAAGCGCCTGGGTTCAATCCCCAGTACCCCCCCCCCCCAACACACACTTTCTGCCTTTTCACTGGGTGTGAGTTTTCCTGAGTGAGAACCTGAGGCCTGGACACATGTATGTTGGCATTTCCTCTTTTGTCCTTACTGGAGTCCCCACCAGTCACTACTACACTAAACTATTACTGTTCACTATTAGAGTCTTTAGTGAACAAAGAAAGCTCTGAGGGGATGTGTGGCTTTTCTTGGATAATCAAATAGCAAATTGCAGAGACAAGGCTCTAATTAAAATTAGTTTTCATTCACTCCTTTATTTCAATCAACATTTACTGAGAACCTATTATGGCATGGTACCAGAGATATAGGGAGTATCAACTAATCATTATGCAGAACGCATGACTAGAAAACTTAACTTTGGTCTCATTGAATTGCTGACAACAATGTTTCTGAGTTTTATCGTTGTTCATCTAGACCTCCCAGAAAAGCACTGCAGTTCAAGTTAGACAACACAACCAAATCTTAGAGATGATAAAATATCAAAAGCCAGGATTTAGGATGGAAGGAATGCAGTTAAATATGAAGAATAGAAATTCCAGGGAGATCTTGAATTGCTGGAGTCTAGCACACTGTACCTTACATTATTACTTGCCTACTTAGTCGCCTACTTGATGGCCAACCAAATACTCTGTATTTTTCTCAGGAGCCTGGCCAAATTTCTTCCACAGTTCAGGAGCTTGTTTTTGCTGCCTGCTGGAGTCCTGCCAGGGCTGTGGGTCAAGCAAGTTTTGAGATTACCACTGACCACTACACTAAAATGCAATTGGGTGCTTCCTGGCAAAACAGGGATGCTGCAGAGATGGAGCTCTGCCAGGGACACTGCTGTTCACTGCAGGCTCATATCAGCCTGGAGCACCATTGCTCCATTATTTATTTATTATTGAGGTATAATTCACATAATGAAATTAATAATTTTAAAGTATATGGTGGTACAGCACCCCAGCTACTGGGGAGGTTGAGGCAGGAGAATTGAGAGTTCAAGGCCAGCCCGGGCAAGATAGTGAGATAGTAAGTCTCAAAAAAGATTTTTTTTAAAAAGTAGCTGATTAAGTAGTATTTAGTATGTTCACAATGCTGTGCAACTATCACTCTTATCTAATCCCCAAACATTTTCATTATCTCCAAAGACAGTGTCATTAAACATACCCATGTCATTAACCCCCTACCCCCACCCTGTGGTAACTATAAATCCTATTTTGTCTCTATAGATTTACCTATTCTGGATATTTCATCTTAATGGGATCACACACTGTGACCCTTCATGTCTGGCTCATTTCCCTTAGTGTACTATCTTTAAAGTTCACCTATGTTGTAGCATGTGTTAGTACCTCTTTCCTTTTTATTGGCTAAATCATAGTCCATTTATGAATATACTGCAATTCATTTATCCAGTCATCTACTGATAAACTTTTAAGTTGTTTACACTCTTTGGCTATTGTGAATAGTGATGCAATAAATGTATACAAGTTTATATTTGAATATCCATTTTTAAATTATTTTTATATATACCTAGAAGTAGAATTGCTAGGTTAGAAAATAATTCAATATCCAAATATCTCCATCTATCTGTCTATTGGCAGTACTGAAGTCTGAATCCATGGGTGCTGTACCATCTACATTGACAATTCTTTTATTTTTTTCTTTTGAGACAGGGTCTTGCTAAATTGCCTTAGGCTGTCCTCAAACTTGTGGTCTTCCTGCCTCAGCCTCCCAAGTAGCTGAGATTACAGTTATGGGTCACTACTCCTGGAAAATGATTCTATGTTTCACTTTTTGAAGAGCTGTCAAACTGTACTATTCAACATTCCCACCAGCAATGTACAAGTGTTACAATATTTGTGTCTCCACTAATACTTGTTATTCTCACCATTTTTTTAAGAAGCCATACTGGTAGGTGTGAAATGGTATCTGTGCATTGGCGTGCGTGCGTGCGTGCGTGTGTGTGTGTGTGTGTGTGTGTGTGTGTATACCAGGTCTCAGTCTGTTGCTCAGGCTTGCCTTGAACTCTTAACCTCAAGCAATCCTCTTGCCTCAGCCTCTCAAGTATTAGGACTACCCAGCATGGACCATCATGCCCTGCTTTTCATTCTGGTTTTGATTTGCATCTCCCTAATGACTATTGATGTTTTATCATCTTTTCATGTGTCTGTTGATCATTTGTATATCTTCTTAGGAGAAATATCTATTAAAGTCTTTGCCCATTTTTAAATTGGATTTTTTAATGGTAAGAATTATTAGTATATTCTGTGTACCAGACCCTCATCAGAAATATGATTTATCAATATATTTTTCCCAATGGGTTTTCTTCTTCCTTTGTAATGGAATCCAGGGCCTCTTACATGCTAGGCAAATGCTCTACTATTGAACTACACCTCTAGTGCTCACATTATTGATAGTGTCCTTTGTTGTACAAAATATTTTAAAGCCCAATTTATCTAAGTGATGGTGGTTATTTGTGCTAAGAATCCACAGCAAAATAAAAAAATCATAAAAATTTACCCTTACTCTTTTCTTTTGTATTTTAGTTTTAGCTTTTGCACTTAGGTCTTTGATCCATTTTGAGGTTCTGGTTTTGATTTTGCTTTGTTTGCATATGGTATAAGGAAAGGATCTAAATTCATCATTTATCACATTGAGCATCATTTGTTAAAGAGATTATTCTTTCCCAGTTGAACAGTTTTGGGAACTTTGTCAGAAATCAACTGACCACAAATTTATTAGTTTATTTCTGTATTCTCAATTACATTCTATTGGTATATATTTTTATCTTTATGCCAATTTGACATTGTTTTGATTACTATAATTTGTTATTATGTTTTGAAATCAAGGTGTGTGAGTTCTCTAACTTTGTTTTTCTTTTTCACGGTTGTTTTGCTCTGCTTCAATATTGTTTTGGGAGTCCCTTGCAATTCTATACAAATTTTAGGACCAGCTTTTCCATTTCTTCATGGAAAAAAACAATAATTGAGATTTTGATAGGCATTGCTTTGGATACATAGGTAGTTTGGGCACTATTGCCATTTTGACAAGATTCAGTCTCCCAATCCATAAACATGGGATGTCTTTTTATTCATTTAGGTCTTATCCAGCAATATTTCATAGTTTTTCAGTGCATAACTCTTATACTTACTTGCTTAAACTTATTCCTAAGAATTTTGCTCCTTTTGATTCTATTGCAAGTGAAATTTTCTTAATTCCCTTTTTGGATCATTCTTGCTAGTATATAGAAATACAATTGATTTCCATGTGTTGATCTTTTATCCTGCAACTTTATGGAATTTGTTTATTATCCTTAATATTTGTGTATATGAGTATGAGTTCTTTAGTACTTTCTATATACAAAGTCATGTTATTGCAAAGAGGGACAGTATTCCTTGGTCTTTTCTCATTTTGATGACTATTTCTTTTACATTGCGTGGTTAGGTGTTCTAGCACAATGTCAATTGTACCCACTTAAATAAAGAAGTGAGCTGGGCATGGTGGTGCATGCTTGTAATCCCAGCATTTGGGAGGCTGAAACCGGAGGATCCAGGATCCGGGTTTGTGGCCAGCCTCAGCTACCTAGTGAGGCATTCCACAACTTAGTGAGACCCTCTTTCAAAATAAAGAATAAAAACTTGGGTTGGGGGTATAGCTCAGAGGTAGAATGCCCCTCAGTTTAATCGCCAGTACCACACACAAAAAATAATAATAAAATAAAAATTTAAAAATTTTTAAAAAATAAAGAAGTGAAAGTAGGCATCTTTGTCTTGTTCCTGATTTTAGGGGGAAATCTTGCAACCTTCACCATTGAGTATAATGTTAGCTATAACTTTTTTCACATATTCCCTTAATCAAATTGAGGAAGTTCCCCTATTTCTTCTCATGTTCCTATCGTGAGAGGGTATTGGATTTTGTTACATGTTTTTTCTATCTCAATTGAGATATCCATATGTTGTTTTCTTCATCCTATTAATGTGATGTATTATTGATTTGATTTTCATATGTTGAACTCTTTGTATTCCTGAGATAAATTTTGTTTAGTCAAGGTGTATAGCTCTTTTAATTTGTTGCTGTATCCAATGTGCTAGCATTTTGTTGAGGATTTCTGCATCTGTATTTATTAGGGATATTGATCTGTAGTTTTCTTGTAATATCTTTGTCTCGTTTTGGTATAAAGGTAATGTTGGTCTCACACAATAAGTTAGGAAGTATTCTCTACTAATTTTTGGGAAGAATTTGAGAAGAACAGGTATTAATTGCTTCTTAACATTTCATACAATTCAGTAATTAAGCCATCTAATCCTGGGCTTTTTAAATCAGGACATTTTAGACTACTGATTCAATCTCTACTTATTATGAGTCTGTTCAGATTTTCTAAGTTTCTTAAGTTAGTTTTGGTAGTTTGTGTGTTTCTATGGATTCGTCCACTTCATCTGGGTTATCTAAATTGTTGGCATATAATTATTTATAATACTGTATTCTCTCATAATCCTTTTTATGTTTTTAAGGTCACCAGCAATGTCTCCATTACTCTGTTTTAAGTCATCTTTTGCTTGATTCAGCATCCACAGAAAGTTGGTGTAAACTTTTGACTATTTTCCTGCGCTCCCATAAAGTCAATTCTGACCATCTTTGCTTTTCTGTGTTTCTTTAAAGAACTGGGCTCCGGGAGCTCCCTACTCTGCCCTTTCACTGATTTCACTTCTAATTTTTTGGTTTGTTTTAAGGCAGAATGGTCTGATGCCTCGGCGTGCCAAGTTCCTTCCACCATAGATCCCCTGTGCCAGCTACTCATCTTCTGGATGTCGCCCTAGCTCTGAGACTCTTCTGTCTCAGTCCAACTTTTCTCCCCTCTCCTCTTCCCACCCCCACTTAACTGTAGGAAGCTCACTTCCTCCTCACTCTGCTCCGTAGATCGCCAGTTGCACCCATTACGCTTCTTCCTGCCAGCTGCCTCCGCCTTGGCGTGCTGGGCACCTCGGGAGGCGCACAGGAGCCTCCTTGCGGGCCACAGAACCCGGGGCCAGGTCCGTCTGACTGATCCCGGGCGGATCCCGGGCGGACCCCGGGCCCAGCTGGCCGATCACGGATCCTTAAGTGGAGATGAGCAGGCAGAGCCTCCCTGCGCGGGTTTCCGATCACCCTGGGCGCGCGCACCCCCGGCCCGGCGACTTCCGGGAGGGGCTTGTACGCGAAAAGCGGGGAACAGGCTCGGGTCCCCAAAGTGCGGGGCGCGGGAGGCCGCAGCCACCCGGGGACGCCGGCGGACTCATCCCGGCCTTCTGCAGTCGCGAACAAAAAGAGATGGGGAGGCGCCGGAGAGGCCCGGGAGGTGGGAGGCTGCGAGTCAACTTCCCGAGAGAGGACGCGGCTGCTGCACAGCCCTTTGAGGGCAGGGGCTTTCCGGTAACAACGGACGAAACCTCTGGACCAGCGGACTGGAGCCAGGGCAGTGCAGCGGACTTAAAAAAAAAAAAAAAAGGCAATTTTCTATTTTCTAACTTTCAGTGGAGCGCGCACCCGGAACGGAACGGGGCGAACTTTGAGTGCGCGGGACCCAGAGCCGCACCCGGCGCGGCGGGTGTCAGAGCCCGACGCTGGCGCCGCGCTGCCTCGTCCCACGCGGGTGACACGGACCCCGCGAGCCCCGGACGAGCCAGTGGGGAAAGTATGCACTTCACCTCCTTCTAGAGTTCACGTGCCTTAGTGAAGTAGGCAAACTCAAGTAAGAAGCAAACAGATATGTTTTTAAATGAACACAGTATACTTTCCCCCTTTCCTATTTGAACACGCCTAAGAGTGAACTGTGTTAACCCTTTGTTTTCTGAATTCTCATTTGTCTCTTCTCCAAATAGCTAGCAGAGTAATCAATCGGGCGCCGCCATAGTTCCATCCGCAGACAATCTGGGTTTAGGAAGTCGTTTCTAGGGGTGGCGGCCAAAAGCAAAGCTAAGGACATTCCGCTTGCATTCTCTATGCAGAACTCGGGAGAATATTCAAGTCATCGCCTCTGTTTATTTTGAAGACATTTCTCCACTAACCAAGAATAAGAGTTCCCTAACCCCTGTCTCCATTCAGAGGGTCCTGTCTGCACTTATTTCATTCCTTAATTCAAGAAACAATCATTGAGCACCTACTCTGCCTGGCGCCATGGTAAGTAATGAGGAAAGGACTGCCAGCTAACCCAAAGGGAAGATGAAAACAGAAGCAGGAAGTACTGGTTTTGTTAATAAATCCTCCAGTCTTCTGTTCTAGCTGCTATCGCCTGGGAGAGTCTTCCCCATCAGACTGAGCCCTCTCTCCCTACCTCCAAGCCAAGTCGTCTTGATTTGGTAAAATTGCCAACAATTTTTTCGTTTTTTTTTTTTTTTTTTGATGCATAGGAGACTGAATTAATATTCCACCCAGAAGAATCTTCTGTTTTTTGGTTTTTTTTCCTGGTACTGGGGATGGAACCCAGGGGCATTCTACCTCCAAGCTGTAGCCCCAGCCCTATTTTTTTTTATTCTTTATTTTGAAACAGGGTCTCACTAAGTTGCAGGGGCCTCACTAAGCAGTTGAGGGTGGCCGAGAACCCGGATCCTCCAGTCTCAGCCTCCCAAATGCTGGGATTTCAAGCGTGCACTACCATGCCTGGCTTGGGTTTTTTGTTTGTTTGTTTGTTTGTTTTTTAATAGGGATGGAGAAAGAATGTTCCCTGCATTATAAGTCATTTAATAAAATAATTTTTGTTGTTGTCATTGATTTTGATGAGAAATCTTCTAATGTAGCACAACCCAAGGAGATAGATCTTAGGCTTTTTCTACCTGTCAACCTCTAAGGTGCCATGGCTGAATAATTGTTTTTATACATTTAAAGGTATTTTAACATATAAACAGTTTTTTTAAATCAGTAGCTACACTTTAAGCATTAAGTGGGATTAGTAAGGCAAGATAGATTTGGCCTTAGAAATCAAGCTGTGTATCTTTATAGTTGGGGAACTGAAGAAATTGTTTTTTACAGGCTAAATAATCAAAGAGTGAGATTGACAGAAAGAGCGAAGAGTGTGTTTCTTTTTGTTAGGTAAAGTAGCCTCAGGAAGGCCAGGTGCCCATTGTGGACACTCTAGGACATATAGTCATGAAGTGTCTGCACTGCTCAAAAGCAGACTTGTCTTCAATAAAGAAGAGCGGACATGAATTTCCATGTCTAGTTCTATATAAAGTAGATCAGTTGTGCATTAAATAAAATAGAAGAAATAGTACTACTTTCCAACCGAAACATTTCATCTCCTGCTCCAGGAAGCAAGGGGTAGGGGTTGGGTTGGCAGCTGCACAACTCCAGGGCAGGGCTAAAGAAAGTCCCTTTCCATCCATGCCTGTAGGCAAAGTAGATAATTCCTTCCTTCCTTCCTTCCTTCCTTCCTTCCTTCCTTCCTTCCTTCCTTCCTCCCTCCCTCCCTTCCTCCCTCCCTCCCTCCCTTCCTTCCTTCTCTCATGTACAACAAAGTGTTCTCAGTTTTAAGGAGGGGGTAGATAAATATTACTAAAATGAATAAATTTGTGTATTTCTAGATGGGAATTAGCTATATCTATGAAAAACTGAAAGGGGATAGTTCTTTGACTCAGCAGTTCCAGTTTTAAAAATTGAACTGGATGTGGTGGTACATGCCTGGCTGAGATAGGAGGATCACAGGTTGAATCCAGCCTCAACTTAGAGAGATGCTCAGCAATCTAGCGGGACCCTGTTTCAAAACAAAAAAATAAAAAGGGATGAGTGTGTAGCTCAGAGTTAGAATGCCCCTGGGTTCAATCTTCAGTCCAAAGAGAGAGGGGAGGGGAGGAATTTATGTGACACAAACATTCACACATATGCAAAATGACCCCTTTAAAGGAATAGTTCCTGTAGCTTTGTAATACCAAAAGATGTGGTCATAAGTGAAGAGGGATTTAAATGAGGTTTCCCTACAATTAATAACATACCATTACTCAAAAGAATTAGACAGATCTAGTAAATACATAATTCGTAAGATACATTGTTGAGTGGAAAAAGAGAGGTACAGGCAATGTATATAAAATAAATTTAGAAATATTTATATGTGTTTATATATTCATAAAATATTTTGGGAAGACAAATAAGTTGTTGGCTGTCGCATTAAGGGGCCATATGGAGGAAGGTTTACTTTGTACTGAATAAAATTTGCTTCCAGTTTTTTTTTATATATAAAAATTAATATAGCCAGGTATGGTGCTACATGCTTGTAATTCCAGTACTTGGGAAGCTGAGACAAGAGGATTGCAGGTTCAAAGCCAGCCTCAGCAACTTAGTGAGGCTGTCAGCAACTTAGCAAGACCCTGTTTCCAAATAAGAAAAATAAAATAAAATAAGGTTGGGGGTGTAGCCTGGAGGCAGTAGGTCCCTAGATTCCATCCCCAGTACCATAAAAAATTAAAATTAACATGTATTAATTATATATTAATGTGAGTCAGTGAGGTATTTCAACACATGCATATGGTGTGCAGTGATCAAATCAAAGTAATTAGCACTTCTCCCTCTTTATTATTTCTCTATTTTAGGAGCCCTTGAGTTCTTCTCTAATAGATCTTCATAAAATATATAATAGATTATTATGAACTATATTCATCCCTCTGTGCTACAGAACTCCAGAACTTATTCCTTCTATGTGTTTTTTTGTTTTGTTTTTGCAGTACTGAGGGTTGAACCCAGGGGCATTATACCTCCAAACTATACCCTCGACCCTTTTTAATTTTTGCTTTGAAACAGGGTCTTGCTAGGTTGCTGAGAATCTCGCTACATTGCTGAGGCTGTTCTTGATCCTGCGAGCCTCCTGTCTCAGCCTCCTAAGTACTTAGATTACAGGTATGCACCACCATGCCTGCTGTCTGTTTTTTTTTTTTTAATACCATTTTTTTAAACAGGTGTATGAATTATCCAATTAAAGCAAGCAAGCTAATATCATAAATGAAGCACTAGTGTTGGAAGGAAGTTTTTTTAGAACTGACCACATTCTGTTTGGTAAGAATTGTGCAAATGTCAAATTGCACTAACAGGAAAAGAAAAAGAGCACACCGGGGTAAGTGAGTCAGTCCCTTATCTAAGCCTTAGCTTCCTTGTTTTTTCAACAAGGTTGACAACTTTGCAGGGTGTTTGTTTAGATTAGACATAAAAGATATAAATGACCTTAGTGTCAGACAACACTAGTGTACACACACACACACACACACACAGACACACACATACCTCTACTTCTGGCTCAGGTTCAAGTTTCTGCAAACAGTTCCCAGACCAAGCTAGGCTTGAAGCAGGAAGAATTTAGTATGACCAGAGCATCTGCTCACCAGCACAAGATTTAGCAAACATGGTAAATCTCATCCCCTTAGCGATTCCCTGAACAAAAGTTACCTGTCAGGGACTGTGTTGAATGCTTGGACACAAGGGTGAGCAAGACATAACTCAGGTGCTTTACAAAATAGCATGCACTTTATACATGAATGTGTTTACATTCAAATAATGCAGAATACAATTACTGTATCTCTTCATTGCTACTCCTCACCCTAGAGGAAACTGGAAATGTCAGTAAAGTGAGAAGTCCCTTATGGCTTATGGCTTTGTTTGGTGCATGTGGTTCCCCCTCTAATAGCAGTCTACACTGTTCTACACCTGGCTAAAGCATCAATATGTCTTGCAGGTTTTTTGCAAGTCAGAAAAATCCTCATATTTTAAACTGCAGCAGGCAGCAGTTTAAATATGAATAAATATCTCAGTAGGTTTCCTTTTGTGGCACTTTCCCTCATCTTTAAATCACATTACTCAGATCTCTACTTCTGTTGTCATATCTTCCTCTGCCTCCCTTTTATAAAGATGCCTGTAAACTAAAACAAAAGGCTTTTTTTTTCCAGTACTGGGGATTAAACCTAGGGGCATTCTACCTCTAAGCTATACCTCCAACCTTACTTTTAATTCGAAACAGGATCTCACTAAATTGCAGAGTGCCTCACTAAGTAGCCACAAATCTGCAATCCTCCTGTCTCAGCCTCCTAAGTACTAGGATTACAAGTGTGCACCACCACGCCCAGTAACAAAAGGCTTTTAAGGGACACTTAGAGGTTACTCAAATCATGTAGGATAACCTCCTCATCTCAAGATCCTTAATTACATCTGTAAAATCTCTTATCCATATAAGGTAACAGCCACAGGTCCCAGGGATTTGGAACTGGATATCTTTGGAGGCCAATATTCAGTCTGCCATATTCAGTCTGTGTTACTTAGGTGGCTCAATGTAATTGCAAGGATCCTTATAAATGGAAGGAGGAGGTGGAGGAGGAGGAGGAGGAGGAGGAGGAGGAGGAGGAGGAGGAGAATCAGAGAGAGGGTGGCTGAGACAGGAGGATCACAGGTTCAAGGCCAGTCTTAGCAATTTAGCGATACTTTCAGCAACCTAGCAAGACCTTGTTTAAAAAAAAAAGTTATGAAAAAGTTCTGGGGGGTAGCTCAGAGGTAGAATGTCCCTGGGTTCAATGCCCAGTACCAAAAACAAAACAAAACTAACAAAAAAACCCCCCAAACCCTCCCTTTATCCTAAAGGTCACTTCTGTATTGATTTTTGTAATAATTATTTTCTTATTTTTTTTGCAGTTTTCTAATTATATATCCATCCTAAAGATATTCTTCCATTTTGCTTTTTTATTTTTATGTCAATAGAATCATGCTATATATATTTGTGTTTCTTCTTTTGCTCAATATTATATATTACTTTAATGCATCATCTTATTTTTACTCTTGGATAGTATTCCATTGTATGAACATTTATTGATTCTATTATTGATGTGAATTTGGGTTTGTTTTCAGTTTGCAATTCTTATACAGGTAGTTGCTAGAAGACATTCTTGTAAAGATATTCTGGAACACATATGCACAATGTTTTAATATCTGAAATCTTCCTGAGTCTTTCTGTTCTCTAATTTCTCTGAATTTTCAAGCATGGCATCTTTTCTTACTTAGTGCTTCCTTATCTTTGTAAATGAATTACTGTCCTTGAAGAATTATTTGTAAAAATAATTTGAGGTCTGGTATGAAGTTGCTTGTCTCCAGGAAGTGTTTATATTTTCTTTGCCAGGCAGGAGTGGCCTTCTACTCTGGTACTAACTTAAACCAAATTTGTGGCTTGAGTTCCCTCACTATTTTTAGGCACAGTACATCTAAAATACAAAATATCTGACTAGGATAATTTGTTTTTACTTATCCTTCACTCTGAAGGTATAGTTCTTTTTCCTAAAAAGGAAAAACATGGAGAAAGTCTCCTATTAGTCACCCTTCCCAAAGTAAGTCTGGTCCCCTAGTTTTGCAAGGTCATTAAGATAAAAGTGAATTTACTCTGATTAGCAAATGCCCTCAAGACAAAAGCAGCTTTTGTAGTTGCTTTACCTCTCTGGATTCTTACTTTTCCTTTAGTTTTTGCCCTGATAGTGCCTCACTAGTTTGTTAGCTATCCAGTGCATTTTAAAATATTTTTTTTTTAGTGAGACATGTTGGTGCACACCTGTAATTCCAGTACTTGGGAGGCTGAGACAAAGGGATCTCAGGTTCTAGATCAGCCTCAGCAACTTAGCGAGACCCTATTTCAAAATTTAAAAAAATGGGCTGGAAGTGTAGTAGAATGCTCTAGGGTTCAATTCTCAGCAAAAAAAAAAGAAGAAAGTGGTTTTTTTTAAAGTATTGTTATTGGTGTATTGTAATCATACATCTTTGTGACGTACAAGCTGGTAGAGGCATACATGCATACATCACTCATTTAACCCTTCCCCAATTCCCACTCCAATCCCTCCCCCTCCCTCCTTCTATTGTTCAGTTTAGTGATTGACTTTGATATGTTTGTGAATATGCATCATGTGCATTAGGGTGTTTCTCTCCCCCCCATCACCTTCAGTTAAGTCATCTACTTTGCTCATCTAAGCTTTCTCCTTCTTTCTTCATCTAGAGTCACTCTTGTGACCCAGTTTCTCCCTAATTTCCACATATTATGGAGAACATCCAATTTTTTACTTTTTGTAACTGACTAATCTCACTTAGCATATTTTCCAGTTCCATCCGTTTCCCTGCAAATGACATTATTTTGTTCTTCTTTATGACTGAGCAAAATTCCATTGTGTACATATTAGTTATGTAATCAATTAATCCTACTTTCTTGTAGGAGTAATACTGAGAGTTATCTGTCTCACAATTTCTGGAAAAGAAGTTCCAAGTTAAGCAATTATTAAATAATTCCATGACGTGCTAAGAGGATAGAGCAAACCTGGACTTGACCTTC
>PVLC010019823.1:0-30045 GCA_004027655.1 Graphiurus murinus
GCATGATGTACTTACAAGATCACATCAAAGTCAATCACTAAACTGACCAGGAGATAGGGGGAGGGTGGGTGGGAATTGGGGAAGGGTTAATGAGAAATATGTGCATGGATGTCTTTACCTGTACTAGCTTGTACCCAACAAAAATGTGTAATTAACCCTGTTGTACCCAAGAAATGTATAAAAATCCATGGTAAAAAAATAAATTAATTAATTATAAAAAAATAGTTGAAAGGTTAAATAAAGTTCCTTTAGACTAGAATAAAAAGCAAATCAATTAAACACTAGTAGTAACAAAATATTAAGGCACATTTGAGCATGCAGAAGACAGGATATGTAAACTTGAAGACAGAATAATTGAAAATATTGAGTCTGAAGAAAAGAAAGAAAAATTATCAAATAAAAGTAATCAGAGTCCAAGACACTTTGGGAATACCAACAAGTGAACCAATATATGTATTGTGTTAGTTCCAGAAGAAAAGGAAAAAAAGAAAAAATCAGAGCAATTGTTTGAAGAAATAATGGCCCAGAACTACATAAGATTGATGAAAGACATGAATATAAGTATTTGAGTAGCTCAATGCATTCTAAGTAGAAATAACTCAGATCCATGCCATGATGCATAATAATCAATAATCAAAAGCCAAAGTCGTAAGTTACTCATCACACGCGAGGAATCCTCATTAAAATTATTTTCAAATTTCTCATCAGAAACTTTGAGAAGCAGAAGGCAGTGGGCCTACTGGCATACTCAAAGTGCTAAAATTTTAAAAATGATGTCTGCAAAGAATCTTATATCTGGCAAAACTTTTTTCAAAAGTGAGGGAGAAATGAAAACATTCACAGATAAATAATTCTTGAGGAAATTAGTTGCCACAAGACCTGCTGTGCAAGAAAAGTTAAAAAGAGTCCTAAAGGTTGAAATGAGAGGATTTTAGATATTAACTAGAATTCATATGAAGATATAGAGATATAGTGAATGTAAATATATGAACAATATGAAAGTTTAGTGTTACTATAAAAATTATTTTTAATTCCACTTTTTGTTTTCTATATTATTTTAAAGACCAATATATTTCTTTTAAAAGTATTAGTATTATAAGTGGGCATGGTGGCTTGTAATCTCAGTACTTGGGAGGCTAAGACAGGAAGACTGCAGGTTCAAGGACAGCCTCAACAAATAGTGAGACTCTCAACCTAGTGAGATTCTGTTTCAAAATTAAAAACTAAAAATAGGGCTGGGAGTGTAGCTCAGAGGAAGAATGTCCCCGGGTTCAATCCCTATGCCACAAAAAAATATAGAAAATAAAAATAAGACTGGTATTATTACAATATCTGTTTTTAATTCCACATTATATTTTTCACTTATTGTAAGATATGATTGTGTTATTTTTAAAATATTAGTTTATGTTTTGGATGTATAAAGATACAGTTTTTTGAAATAACTGAAAAGTATGGGAATGGAGGTATTTTGGAGCATGTGTGCATATTATTGGAAATTTTCTGTAAGAATTCAAATTACAATGCTGTAACTTTAAGATATTAAATGTAATACACATGCTAACCACAAAGAAAATATATGCAAAACATCTACAAAAGAAAAATGAGAAGGTAATTAAAATGTCTCACTGAAATAATCATCTACACATGAAAGAAGAAAATAATGCAGGAAATGAGGAATAAAAAGCTATAAGGTAAGCCAGGCAGTACACACTTGTAATTCTAGCTACTCTGAAGGCTGAGGCAGGAAGATCACATGTTTGAGGCCAGCCTGGACAACTTAGAAAGACCCTGTCTCAAAATAAAACAAAATAAGAACTAGAGAGATAGCTCAGAGGAAGAGCTCTTCCAAAGTCCTCAGCAACACATGTACACATGCTATGGCACATGCTTGTAATCCCAGTACTTGGGAGGCTGAGACAGGAGGATTGCAGGTGCAAGGACAGCCTCAACAAGTAGTGAGACTCTCATCAACTTAGAGAGACCCTGTTTCAAAATAAAGCTAAAATACTGCTGGAGGTGTAATTCAGAGGTACAATGCCCCCTGGATTCAGTCCCCACTACCACACACACACAAAAAGAAAATGAATAGCAAATGACAAAGATTAAATCCTTCACTGTCACCAATTACGTTAAATGTAAATGGATTAAAATCACCAATCAAAAGGTAGCTACTGGAAAAAATAGATTTTTAAAACCCCCAAACATGACTTAACTATATACTGCTTACAAGTGACTTCTTTTAGATCCAATGACACAAATAGGTTGAAAACAAAAGGATGGAAAAACATATCTTATGCAAATAGTAGCCAAAAGGGTGCTGGGCTAGCTATGGTAATATCAGGAAAATAGACTTTAAGTAAAATATATATATATATATATATATATATATATATATATATATATGACAAAGAAAGGCACTATATATTAATAAAAAGTTCAAAACATTGAGATATAATAATTATAAACATTTACATACCTGATAACATATCATCAAAATATATGAAGCAAACACCAACAGAACTGAAGGAAGAAATAGACATTTCCACAATAGTATTGGAGGCACCAATGCTACACTCTCAATAATGAACAAAACAAATAAAATATTTACAAGTAAATAGAAGACTTGAACAACTCAACAAACCAGCTAGATCTAGTAGACAACACTCTCCTCAATAACAACAGAATGCGTATTCTTCTCAAGTGCACAAGGGACACTCTCCAGGAGAAAACACACAAGTACCAACGAGGATATGAAGAAATTGGATCATTCTTTAACTTAGTAGAACTGCTGTGCAAAACATTCTGGTTGGTTCTCAAAATGTTAAAAATAGATTTACTGTATAATATAGCAATTCCATTTTGGGTTATATACTCTATGGAATTGAAAATGGGGTCTCCAAGAGATATTTGTACATTTATGTTCCTTTATTTACAATAGCAAAAGTGAAGAAGCAATCCATGTGTTCACTGACAGATGAATGGATAAGTAACATAGTTTGTATATGTACAGTAGAATATGATTCAGCTTTAAAAAGAAATTTTGACATATACTAAAACATGAATGAACCTTGTGGACATTATGCTAAGTAAAATAATACAGGCACAAAAAGACAAACATTGTGTGATTTCACTCATATAAGGTACCTAGAGTAATCAAGATAATAGAGTCAGAATGTAGAATGGTTGTTGCTTAGGGGCTGGGGAGAAAAAGAATGGGAAGTTATTTTTAGTGGGTGCTAAGGTTTGAATTATGGTGTTGCTCAAAAATTTATGTTGAAACTTCATCCCCAATTCAACAGTAGTAAGAAGTATATCTTTGGTGAGGTGATTAAATCATGAGGTGTTCACCTTCCTGGGTGAGATTAGGACCTTGGTAAAGGGGCCTGAGTTTGAAGGGAGCACTCTCTTGCCCTGTCACCTTCTACCATATGAGGCCAAAGCAGCAAGGTGCTGTCCTGGAAACACAGAGCAGTCTCTACCATACCTCAAAGCTGACACCTTCTTGAACTTCCCTGTCTTTAGAACTATGAGAAATGAATTTTTGCTCTTTATGAATCATCCAGTCTCTGATATTTTGGTACAGCAGGATTAAAAGACTAAGACAATATGTTGAGTTACAGTTTTGCAGGATTAAAAGAGTTCAGGAGATGGCTAGTGGTGACTGTGGTACAACATATTAATGTACTTAAAGATACTGAACTGTATACTTAAAAGTAGTTAAGATGGTAAACTTTATTCTGTGTATTTAATTATTTAAAATAATTTTGTGGTTCTGGGGATTGAACCCAGGAGCATTCTAACTCCAAGCTTTACCCCAGCACTATTTTTTATTCTTTGTTTTGAAACAGGATCTCACAAAGTTGTGGAGGGTCTCACTAAGTAGCTGAGGCTGGCCATAAACCTGCGATCCTCCTGCCTCAGTCTCCCAAGTACTGAGATTACAAGAATGTGCCACCACTCCTGACTTACTCTGTGTGTTTTATAATAAAAGTGAAGAAACAAAGATTCTTTTCAAACATTCAGTTGATGAACATTTCTTGTCTTCATCAACATTCTCACTGCCATAATCCAAAATGACTGACCATACAACTTAGAGGAAGGAAGATTTATTTGCTCACAGTTTTAGTAGATCCCAGAGTTTCAGGCTATATAAGACTGGGACTGAGGATCTCAGGGCATGGCAGTGGGAAGCAGAGAGAAGGAGATAGCAAAGGAGCTCGGCTTGTACAGAGGCCAGAAGCAGAGAGAGGGTGAGAGCAAGGGCTCTGTTCCCCACCATGGAGGCTGGAAGTCAGAAGGCAGACAAGCAAAGCAATTCAAAGACAAAAGCACAATCCTAAAGCCACACTCCCAGGGACCAACCTTCTTGTCACACCACACCTCCTAGGTTACCTCCCAGTGAACTCATCACAATGGACTTACACATCGATGAAATTACAACCCGTGTGGCTTGATTACATCAACTCTGAACATGAGCTATTCAGGGGATATTCTATATATCTAACCATAACATCCCCTTATGCAAGATAACTCTGATCTCTATCCTTTCAAATGGAACTACTGAATCACCAACAGACCCCAGGATGTGACTTTTAGTTTGTATTTCCTTAGTCAGAAGATTTACTTCCAATTTAATAAAACGGACATTCCCTTAACTCTGAGCTTTCCATTCTCATGGCGCCTTCAAAAGTACAAACTATGAAGGAATGAAGTTTCTGTGAGCAAGTGAACATGAGAGAACATTCTTGATGCACCATGAACATGAGTATAGAGCTTAACCTGGCAGGAACAAAGGTTAGTGTATGAAAGAGAATGCCAAAAGATAAAGGAAGAGAGCAAAAAAGAAAACAAGCTTCACCTAGAACCAGACACCTTGGTTCAGAACTGAGCTACAGATGATCCTCTTCCTAGAACAGAAAGAAAACTCAAAATGTTGTTATGATCAAGAAGAAAACTAAAGTTCTGTTGAATTAATTTAATAGCTTATTTATTAATGTATAATCATCTCCCCCAAATCCAACTTCTCATTTAGGTGGGTTTTCTCTTTCATTTGAAGTATCAATACATGTTAAGCATCCCTAATTTGATGAAAAAAAAATCCAACATACTCCAAAATCTGAAAATTTTTAGCATCAGTATGGTACCACAAGTGGAAAAGTCTGTACTGTGAACTTCATTTCATACATAAAATTATTTAAAATATTGTATAAAATTACTTTCAGACAATGTAAATTAGGCATATATGAAACACAAGTAAACTTTGTTTAGTAAATTGTTTATTTAAACATAAATATATTTTGTCCTATCTCCCAAATATTTCATTATGTATATGTAATAATATAAAAGATCTAAAGCCTGAAACACTCCTATTACTAATATTTCCTTTTTTTTTTTTTTTTTTTGCGGTACTAGGGATTGAACTCAGGGGCATTTACCTCCAAGATATACCTCCAGCCCTATTTTTTATTCTTTATTTTGAAACATGGTCTCACTAAGTTGCGGAGTGCCTCACTAGGTAGCTGAGGCAGGCCTCAAACCCGGATCCTCCAGTCTCAGCTTCCCAAATGCTGGGATTACAAGCGTGCGCCACCACGCCCAGCTCAATATTTCCTTTTTTAATGTGCTTTTATTGGTGCATTATCATCTCACATCATAATGTAAATCATGTTGACATTGACATATATGCACACAGAACTTGGTGCCCCCACTCCACCTCCCCAATCCAAGTATTTCAAAAAAGGGATACTCAGCACATACTACCATTTACTAGAAGTAAATATCAATGTCTATCACTCTCCTTAGAAGATTTATTAAAGATGGCTTTATCAAACTTCTGGGCCATAAGCTTCCAAAGAAAGAAAAATGTTCAATTTTGGTATTTTAGTCCAGAAGGACTACACTGGAGACTTTCACTTGATCAGTGTTTTACTGTTGCAACTCCTGGTAACAATTGGCATTCGCTTTATATATCTATCTTGGACAGCTGGCTCCAATATGCTTAGGGCCAATCTGGAGACTAGATTCACATAAGTATTCTGATGTTTCTAGTGAAAAAGAGTAGTGGTGCTGAGGGGTTCTTAGAGAGTAAGTGAAGAAATCTGGGAACTTTTTTCAAGTGGATTAAGTATTGCCAGAGAAACTGAAGGCCTCTAGAAAGAAGCCTCCTTTCTTAACCTGAAAAAGAGTCTTCCAGTTCTCCTTACTTTCAAGAACACTTTTCCTAACAAAGCCACTCAGGAGTAAGGTCAAATTGTTATTGCAAACTCTTTAAAAAAGAGCCACTATTTCAAAAGACATGTACCTCAGTTGGCTCTTCACCAGAGAGGTCTATGAGCCAACTTAATGCTGAATTTCTGCCCAACATAATACTGCATTTCTAGCTGCAAACAGGCCTTCTCTAAGACAGAAGAAAGTTCAAGACCATACTGCACTACCATCTCTCCCAACATAGAGCACTATTTACAAATAAAAGGGCAAGCTTCTACTGGTCAATCAAAATTGGGTTAAAAGTTTCTCCTGAATAAGCAAAGAGGCTGCCAACAGCCAACTGTTCAAACTAATTACCCAAATCCTCAACCATAATAGACTCTCAGAGTCCTGACCCAAAATATGTAGCCTCAGAAAGAACAGAATCATAATAAAATGAAATACTTTGCTGTCATCATTTTTAATCTCACTCATTTGAAAGACTGATATCCTGTATTCAATTATCAGCAATGGCATATGACATTTGAAAAGTTAATGAAGTAGAAGGATTGGAAGAAAGAATAAAAGATGTATTATGTATTGGCTTATATACCAAATTAAACTTGAATAAAGCACATAATTACTTTTCTAGTTTCCCCTTGACCCCACCCACCTCTTTAACCCCACACTATTATTATCTTGACTGAAATTTTATTCTATATCTAATTAGCAAGTCTCCAGTTTTCAATTGAAAGAGACACTAAATAAAAAAGACTTCATTAGATGTGTTGCCACACATCTATAATCCCAGCACTTGGGAGGCAGAAACAGGAGGATTTCAGGTTCACTAAGTTGCTAAGGCCCTCAGCAATTTAGAGAACCTGTTTTAAAAGGGGGGGGGCAGAGGTGTAGCTCAGAGGTAGAATGTGTCTGTCTGGGTTCAATCCTCGTACTAAATAAATAAATAAATAAATAAATAAATAAATAAATAAATCTCTAGTAAATACTAAAATGCATGGTGAAAGTATGTTGGTAGTGAAAAAAATATGAAAATTCAATCTATTGGTGGCAACTAAATTAGATCCTTCTTTCCTTCTGTTATGGGGCAAATTGTGTCCTTCCCAAATTTGTATGTTCAAGTTCTAACCCCCAGTATCTCAGGGCCTTTAAAGAGGTAATTAAGATACAATGAGTTCAAATGGCCCTAATCCAAGATGATGCTGTCCTTATATGAGGAGGAAATTAGGTCAAAAGCAGACAAAAGGGAAACCATAGGAGATCACAGCAACACTGCGGTGAGCAGCAAGCCAAGGAAAGTGGCCTCAGAGGAAACCAACCTGCTGGCTTGATGATCTTGGACTTCCAGCTTCTAGAATGTGAGAAATAAATTTCATTTTTTTAAGCCTCCCTGACTGTAGTATTTTGTTATGACAGATTCTAGTAAACTAACACACTTTCTTTCCAATAGACTCATTGCTATAATCTCTCATCATATTAAACCTTTTTTTGCTGTGTGTGTGTGTGTGTTGTGTGTGTGTGTGTGTGTGTGTGTGTGTGTGTGATGTATATGATTTTGATTTAACTGTAGGATTTTGTTTTTAAATTGTGTCACATAGCTGAGCATGGTGGCTCACACCTATAATCCCAATACTTGGGAGGTTGATACAGTAGGACTGCAGGCTCAAGACCAGCCTCAGCAACTTAGCAAGGCCCTTAACAACTTAGTGAGAACCTATTTCAAAATAAAAAGGGCTAGGGGTGTAGCTCACAGATAGAACACTCCCGGATTCAACCTTCAGTACCAAAATAAATGAATAAAATGTGGTACACATGAATTTACTGATGACTAAAAGGATTTAAATACATTTTCTAGAAATGAAACTCACTTTTCTGTCGCAATTGTGAAAGAGCTGAGATTTCACTTCTCTTGCAAGTTAAGATGCTTCAGATTTCACTCCTGGGTCCCACTCTTCTCTCTCAGTTCCTAACCTCAGCTATTCTCAGCAAAGCAGATCAAAAGGGCTTTATACTCACATTGATTTCCTTTACCCCTGACGTTTCATGAGGATTACAAGGATCACACAGGTGTATAGAACCCCAGGTGAATGTTGGGCACACAGGGAATTCATATAACAGCTGAGGAACCTAAGCTTAACATACCTCTGGCCCTTATAAATAGGCTGCTGGGACATTTGTCTCACAGGGAGACATTATCTTTATTATATTGGATGATAAAAACACCCACCTTCTTTATGGAAGGAGATACTATCTCTATCTTCCAAGACTATTCCCTGTGTAGACATCCTTGAGAAAATAGTCTGGGCCAGAGGAATAAGTGTCTTTGCTTAAAGATGTGCAGAAATACAAGAAGCTCATGGATAATCTCTTCCGACAATCATTTCAATTGTGAGCAATAATTTTCCTTTAAAGATTGAGAAAAAAGGATGATTTAAATCTCTTTTAGAAATATCTTCTTCATTTGTTACCAGGGCAACAAACTCATCTGGATTTCCTACCACTTCTCTAGCTGTTCCTTCTCAGTCTCCTTGGCTGGTTCCTACTCTTCTCCCTCAGCTCCTAACTTCCAAGGGACCTGAGGGCTCAGTCCTGGAACCTCTTCCTTTTGCTATTTAAATTTCTTTCCTTGCTTTCACCCAAACTCTATGCAGTTGATTCCAAAGTATGTATCTCTAGTCTACTTATCTCTTTTGTTCATACTTATAGGTTCACATGTCCAACTGCCTACTGAACCTCAGATGTCTAATATATATATATATATATCTAATATATATATATATACATATATACATACATATATACATACATATATACATACATATACATACATATATACATATATATACATACACATATAATACATACATATATATATAGGCCTAGGGTGTAATATACATATATACATATATATATGCATATATATACATATATATATGTATGCATGTATGTATATTACACCCTAGGCCTATTTTTTTAAAACAAGTTCTCACTAAGTTGCTGGGGCTGGCCTCAAACCTCCTGTGTCAGCCTCCCAGGTACTGGGATTACAGACATTTACTAGACATCTTAAACTTAACCTGCCCCAAACAGAACTTTGTGGTCTTTACCCGAATCTTCTTCACCCACAGCCTTCTCACTGCAGACAATGACAAGGCATGCCTTCTGGTTCTCAGGCCTCAGAACACAGAGTAATTCTTCTCTCAAATATCCTTGCTGACTTCCCTGCTTCCACCCTTCATCCTTTATTCTCTGTTCTCCGTATAGCAGCTGGATCAATCTTGCTAAAATGTAAGCCAGATCATGTCAGCTTGCTGTTAAAAACCTTGCAGAGGCACCCAGTATAAAGCACCAGTCTACAAAACCCAGGATAATCTGGCTTCTCATTATCTTCCCAGACAAATACCCTTCCATTCACTCTGCTCCAGCTACGCAGGCCTTTACGTTTTCAGACACACCAGATGTGGTCTCCCCAAAGGACCTTCACACGGACGTGTCTGTCTCTGCTCAGAACCCTCCTCTCCCTCATCAGAAGGAGACCTCCTCTAGTCTGGGCCCCTCCTACATGGGAAGAAGTTCTACCCTCCCCTTTTCCTTCATTAGAGTGGGTCTCCACCGGTAACAGCCTTTGCTGCTCTTACACTAGCAGCATAAAGTGGTCATTCATCAAGATAAAGGCCACCAGGGGAATGTCATGCTTTCCTGCAGTGGTAACCAGTCGCCGCCTTTGCACTGTTCTTTCTCCTGAGCACTCCGGCAAGGTCCATGGAGAAGAGTCTGCAAGTGGGCACAGACACCCCTCTGTCTGCAGCTCCACACTCACCCTTTGGCAGTTTGACCCAAATCTCTGCTGAATATTTCTCATGCTTCATGCCTGCATGTGTATGGAAGGAAGTCTTGTCTTCCTCATCTAGCTTGATAGGTGGGACAGGACTCTTGTCCTGTCTTTCCAGGAGATTGCTTGGCTTCCCTTACATTCTAGACCTAGCTGTGTGATGGTTTTGAGGAAAGCTGCTGTTTAATAGCTTACCTAGTAATTTCTTATTGCTAAGAATAGGGATAATGTTATTTACAAACTTTCTAAGTCCTAGAGGAAAGCCAGAAGTTCCACCCAGATTTATCCTAAACAAATTTATCTTAAGAAAACAATGAGAAACAATACAATATTTGTGTAAAGATATGCATATTTATATTTATCTTTATAAATTAGATGAAATTAGAAAAAATCAAACTTCCACATTAGTCAGCATAAATATGGTAGCCGAAACAACTGTCAGTCCTTAGAGGCTTAGCAGAATGACATTTATTTCTTACTCATACCAGAGTGATGAAGGCTAAGGGGCTTTCTTGAGAGGCTTTCCTCCAGTGGTGACTCTGAGGCATGCTTTCTTGCATGCAACTCAGCTACCTGAGTCCTTCTGGCAAAGAAAGAAAGAGAAGAAAAAGAGAAAGGAGAGGGAGAGAGAGAGAGAGAGAGAGAGAGAGAGAGAGAGAGAGAGAGAGAGAGAGAGAGAGAGAGAGAGAGAGAGAGAAAGAAACAGAAGGAGACTGAAAGGTATATGTTAGCAGCCAGGCCTGATATTCCTGGCCCAGATTCCATTGGCTAAAAGTCATTTGCGGCTCCAACCTAACCACAAGAGAAGCTGGAAAGTATCATCTTCCTGTCTACTAGCTAGGAAAAAAGAAATGGGATTGACAAGCATGTAACCAGCTTCTGCCACAGTGACATCACAAAAGATGATAAATTATGGCACACATTTATATGTTGGAATATTATATATTCATTAAAATTATGCTGTTGTAAAAATTTTAATATCAATGGGAACCATTAAAACATAAAATAATGTAAATTTTAATATATAATATAATCCTAATTATGTGTATATATGTACACATATATACATATCACACACATATATATATTATATACATCTTTGCTAATAAAAAAGACTAAGAAAAAATATTCAAAGAATTAAATGGCTTTTCTTGAATAGCAGGATTATAGGTGATTTTAAATTTTTTCCCTATAATGTCTATATTTTCCAGATTTTCATAATAAGCTTATATTGTTGTATAATACAACTTTATGACACAATTATTTAACTACTGTTTGTTTTAGGGCCTAATTTGGAAAAATATATGAGGAGATTTTTTGAGAAAACTAGGTCATTGAAACTGCAGGGAGCAAATTCTTGCAGCAACTTTGTGAACTACAAATATTCACAGCCTGAAAATGATTATCACTTCCATAGTATGACTATGTCTCATTTGATTAGCTAAAGACAACATTTGTGCTTCTAAAAATAAAATTATGATTCTTATAAGTAACTTTTTATTGCTTTTTAGGCTACCATTAAATGTAATAATATAAAAATGATAAAATGTTTCAATTAATGATAAATCTATGGATAAATAAAAATGGACCCATATAGGCATAGCCCTTTTCCCACTCTTCATACTGAATTGGGCAGTAAGACATATTTCCTATAACTTCTTAATTTGTATAGAAGAAAACTCTTCTCTCCTTTCTCACTCTCATTGCTTATTTTTTCCCCCTATTGATTCTCTGTGCTGAGTCACCTCCCAGACTTCCATCTTTAGTACCATTGTAAGGATGATGTTTCCAAAGTGTGGATCTGATCCTGGGTGGGTCAAGCGTAAGAAATGAGGAGATTCAGTGCACACAGGACACCTGGACAAAGACCCCAGGACTAGTTGAGCATGTACACTCAGTGAACAGAGAGATCGCAAATCCGACTGCTGGGCCTGCAGGGAGGTTGCTCGCACTCCAGAAGAGGGTTCCTAAAGGGGCTGAAGGACATAAAACAGACAAGAAAGGCAAGCCAGGTGAGCAATTTTGAAGGCTGTGGCTAGATATTTTCATTTGATATGTAGAGCAAAAGCGAGAAGCTACTCAAGGATTCTGAGCATTGCAGTGATGATGAGAATAGAAAATGAGATCTATTTTCTCTTCCCAATTTTCCCAAAATGACAGTGAGAGTTATTGTCCACTCATGGAAGATTCGGATGATAGCAGCCATTTGAATTGTCTCTGGGGCTGTTTGCTCACTTCATTTAATATTTAACTCAATTAGTGGTGTCTTATCTAAAAAAAAAAAAAAAAAAAAAAGAAGGGTGCATAATGCTGTGTGTTATTTTTATTATTTAAATGAATTCACCTTTTACAACAAAGTGACTGGTTTAAAGGTTACTGAGGAGCTAAAAAATCAGGCCATCATAGCCAGCAGTACTTGGGAGGCTGAGACAGGAGAATCACAGGATCAAGGCCAGCTTTAGCAACTTAGCAAGGCACTCAGCAACTTAGAGAGAAAACCTATTTCAAAATAAAAATAGGCCTGAAGGTGCAGTTCAGAGATAGAATGCCCCTGGGTTCAATCTTCACTACCAAAAAAAAGTCAGTCCATCACCATTGCTTCTCTTTCTATCCTCTGTGGTAGGAGGAAAAGAGGCTTTTTACTTGCTACCAGTATCCTTAGAGCCTGTTAAGTGTTATTCCCCTTCTCCCTCCAGCTGTTTCTGATATATGAGTAAGATATCTGAGATTCAAAAAGGAGCACAACAAAATAAATACTCTAGGAAAAATATGAACCATTGAGAGTCAAATATATATATATATATATATATATATATATATATATATATATATATATATATATTCCCCTCCTTTGTATGTAATAAGGAAATTTTAAATACATTAATGGCAATAAGACATTCTCTTTCTCTAGTTAATACTGCTTCATAAAAATAAGAATTCAGCAAGGAAATAAAATAGCAGAAGAGTTTTAATTTAATAAGTGAGTAGCAAGGCTACCTCCCACTTTACAGAGCACCAGCAATCTTATTTTTGCCCTCTCTCCACTACACACATGAAAGTTCTTCACAAATTATATGGCACACTCTCGTTGCTGTATATTCTATTTCTGTCTGTATATCTAATTACTTTCCCATGAGCAGTTCTCTAAAGAAGATGTTTTATGGAATAAAAACAATGCAACTGAAGTATTAGCCCTGAAAAGGAAGGTCTGTACATCAACATTAGCAGAGAGAAAATGCTGGTTTGTAATGTTTTTCCTGCTATAGGCCCTGCCCCCAATCCTCTACCTCATTTTCAGGCCTTCGTTCAAGCTTAGGGTAAGGGCTGCAGGCAAGATTTTGAAACAGGCTTCCCTTGCACCCCCACAAATGAATAGGGCTGAATACACCCCGATTGGTAAAGAAAGGATATCGTGGGAGTAAAAAGAAACAGAGATGTGGATGTGGCAGCTTCTGCTGGAACCAAAATAGAACTGGTTCCGTTCCTCTATGTGTCTCTATGTGTGACTTGTCTAAAATCAGGATCTATTTCCATTTCTTTTATAGGCAGATATCTCTCTTCCCAGTAGTCCCTGCACACCAGGCTTTTAAAAAGAAATGCTAAACAGAAGGGGGAGATGAGGAGCATGGCCCTTCTGCAGGTCCTGAGGCCTCTCTGAGTTGAGTTTCACTAAACATGAACTTGAAGCAGGTGAAAAGGCAGAAGAGTCTCGGTGTTGTTTGAGAGCTCTAACGCTGGCATCCTGTGCCACACAAACATGTACACATACTTACTGCATGCCTGAATTGCTGTTCCCCACCACAGTACCACCTTACTATCACCTTCTTGTCTTACGACAGTAAATTTAAGGACCTGAAGCAGAGTCAGAGAGCTCCATGAAGCACAGAGAACATGAGAACAAAAGAGAGGAAACTTGGGTAATCGGCCCTTTCCTTTCTGTGCTCTGAAAACAAAGGCAAACCACCCTGGACCCTAGTTTCCTCGAATATACAAGAAAACAGTACTAGTGCTATGATTTGAATGGGTCTCCAAATTTCGTGTATTGGAAACTTAATCCCCAAATTTATATTTCGATTGTATTTGGAGGTGCAAATTGTGGCTGGTAATCAGAGTTAGATAAGGTCACTAGCGCCATTAGATGGCATTAGTGGCATTACAAGAAGAGGAAGACCTGAGTTTGCACACTCCCACCCTCTTGCCATGTGATCTTTCTGCCATGCTATAACACTGCACAAAGGCCCTTGTTATAACACTGCACCAGATGCTTTGCTGTGGTCTTGGACTTCCCAGCTTCCAGAACTGTAAGAAATACATTTCTCTATAAATTATCCAGTCTACAGTATTCTGTGATAGTGGCAGAAAATGGACAACCAAGTTGTCTGTAAGGCTCCTACCACTCTAGGGTTTCATTATTCCATACTATCTCATCATATACTCCCCTAGTAGGCTAAGAAGCAGAGAATGTAATGGAGGTGGCACTGGGAGCTGAGAGCACACTGAGGTACTAGTCTGGCTCTGCTACTGAGAAGTTGGACATCTCAGTGAAGTCACTTTACCTGTCATCCCTGTAGAGCAATCACAGTGATTATATCAGATGGCATGAGATGTCTGTCAGCTTGAGGTCTATAATAAACCACAGAAAATATAGTAGCTTAAACAAGCTTACAATTATTTTCCATGATTCTGAATGTTAGCTGTGTGGTTCTTGTCATCTGGGCTGATACAGCTAATCTCTGAATCTGACAGTGGCTTGGCTAAATGGTCCAAGATAGCCTTATTCACATATCTGGCAGATGACAGGCTGGTTTTCCAGGGGTCTTGATTGCGACACTTCATCCCTGCTCCATGTATCTCTTATCTACCAGTCAGTTGGCCTGGCCTTCTTTACAGGTGGTTTCAGGGTTCCAAAGGACAGTAGGAAGCTCCAGTGCACAGGTGCTTCCTAATCCTCCACTTGAATCACATTTGCATATGTCTCATTGGCTAAAGCAAGGCATATGGCTAAGTCCAGGTTCAAAGGAAGGGCCTGATGGGAAGAGCTTCAAAGAACTTGTATTTATTTTGTGATTTACCAAAAAACATGGCAAAGAGCTTTGAAATCTATAAAATGTACTGCAGAATTTTAAGTGGCCTTTTTTTTGCACTTGCAAATAGTTGGTTGTTTTTTCTTCAACCTTAAAAATACTTTTATTGTGGTAACCCACTAAGGGTCCTTTATAGCTTATCAAAAATTCACTGGTTGAGTAATCCACTGTCATCAAAGTCACCAACTAAACCCTAAAATGTGAGAGAGAAGAGAGAAGGATAGGTGTGTGAGAATATGTAGACAATGTGAAGGCACCAGGATCCAGGGCCAAATTAGTTTTCAGGTAGCCCAGGTGACGCCAAAACCACCTACTTCACATTCTTCCTAGACTGACCTGGACATTAAAGTGCAGTATTTAACTGCAGGGAACTGATGGTACTTATGCCAGAAAGATCTGCATAAAGGGAATAATGTCCTAATTCAGGCAGGCCGGAGCACAAGGCATGCTGTGACAAGATGATGGAATGGAAATCAGAAGCAAGTGGACTGGAAAATCTAACCTGATTTATAAAAGGGCTCTTGTAATGGCATTCATCTGTTAGATATCATCAAAAGGAGTTAATTGTTCAGTCGATAGGTCCAAATAGAACCAATAGTCGGTGGATCATCAGCCTCCAGGATAATTAAATGCAAACATTGGTGCCAATGTCCTAAGCTATTCATAGCAGGATCACAGTCAATGGCGGAGGACATTGAGAGGGAGACTGGCTTTCTCATCTTCCCTCCTGAGATGACTGGCAAAAGCTAGGTCAAGCCCAAGGCTGCAAAGAAGCTGGGTGGAATTTAGAGCTGTATCAGTCTCAGGGATGGTTAGAGAAGTGAGCTAAAGCCCCACCCTTCTGCATAGGCCAGGAAAGCAAAAACCAGGGGACACTATGACCAGGATCGTGGACACATAGGACTCAGTGCAGGGATACTGGGTCTGTACCAGCACAAATCATTCTGAATCCTACTGTGGCTGACTTTTTTTTTTTTTTTTTTGGTACTGAGGATTGGATATGGGGGCATTCTACCTCTGAGCTACACTTCCAATCCCCTACCCCTTTTTTTTTTTTTTTTTTTTTTGGTACTGGGGATTGAACTCAGGGACATTCTACCGCCGAGGTATACCCCCAGCCCTATTTTTTATTCTTTATTTTGAAACCGAGTCTCACTAAGTTGTGGAGTGCCTCACTAGGTAGCTGAGGCTGGCCACGAACCCTGATCCTCCGGTCTCAGCCTCCCAAATGCTGGGATTACAAGCGTGTGCCACCACGCCCGGCCCCCTACCCCTTTTTTTAAACAGGATCTCACTAAGTTATTGTGGACCTTGCTAAGTTGCTGAGGCTGGTCTTGAACCTGCAGTTCTCCTGTCTCAGCCTCCTAAATACTGGGATTACAGGCAGGCACCACCAAACCTGGCTGTGGCTAAGTTCTTGATAGACTTCTTGCACTCTTCAGTATTGATTCAGTTACTGGATGGTTCTGAGTCTGAAAACAGAAGTGATTAGATGACCCCAGATGACAGGAGCTGAGGACCCCTCAAATGGTCCTATTATAAATCCAACAGAGCAGTTGTTCTGAGTACTGATGAGGGAGACACTCATGGATGAAAAATCCAGTTTTATCATTTACATCTGTGTTATGTGGGCATGTTTCTTTATTTCTCCATTAATCGGTTTCTGCAAAATATGGATCATAATTGCATCTACCTAGAAGAATACGGAGAGAATTAATGAGTTGAGTTAATGGGTGTAGAGGGCAACTGGTAGTAGTACCCAGCACATGGTAATTACTAGGTAGTAGCCATTATGAGTCTGTCTTCCCTCTGCAAAGATTGTCCATTTACCATGGTGTTTAGGAATAAGATAAGATTTCCTTCACTCAGAGCTCTTAACATCTTTGTTTTTTCAAATTATGTGTCCATCCTATTTTTTTTAATATTAAGCAGTTTGAATCAGAAACTCTTGAAAGAAAAGTATTTAATAGTTCTTACTGAAATTTTTGATCTGTCCTTGGAGTTCTAGCCAAATATGTCTATCACTGCAAAAAGAAAAGAAAAAACTTACAAGCATAAAGTTATGAGTACATTCGGAGATGCCTTCTGATACCTTATTCTGGAAAGAGATTAGTCAAGGGCAACAGAGCAGCCATGACACAGCAAAACAACCACTAAAATGTAGTGGATGAAAATACCAAGTTATATAATACAGTACAATTATTAAAAGTGACATTTGCATAACTTCATAATGTTGTATCTCATGATTATTCTCTGGAGATTGTATACCTTCAGCTCTGTTTGCCCCTAAAGAGAAATATGTCTTCAGCAGCTACACACAAGTGACTGAATAAAGCAAAGTACTTAAAAGTCTCCCATGGAAAGACAGCATGTGTTGTGCACTTGTCCCCAAACCTCACATTAGAAAATCTCTTCTTTCTGTTCTCCTGTGGCCCAAAGAGTCTACATTAAAAGCCTCTCTATCAGCCACACATTCTCAAACTTAGACTTCTCAGTCGTCAGTTGTGGCAAAGGGCCACAGAGAGCAGCGTGGAGAGTTAGGGAGTTGAGAGTGGTCATAAAACATATTTTGGACACTATTCTGAATTTGTATTACAGCTTAGTTGTATAGTCGTGGAATGTCTACTTTTGCCTCATAGCATCAAGCATCAAGTCAGGGAGAATAAAAATGCAGACTCTTCTGGAGAAATAACTGAAGCCAGAGAATAGTACAAAACAGGACCAATGTACTACTTTAAAGTCTACAAAGAATTTGCTTATACATGATATCAAAATATATAGCTTTCTGAATCAATAGCTGCATTGACAAATGAAGGACTTGAGACTTATGAGGGACCATCGACTTGCTTGAAGTCTTAATGTTAGTTCAGAGTTGATGCTCAGTTTCATGGCAGCTCTGTGAGGTTTCCCCTCATTCCCTGTCGTATGGTTCTCTCACCAAATAACCTTCACATTCGGTCTACCTTCTAGGCTTGGTGAGATAGAGGGTCCATTGGGCTGAAAAAGACACATGTACTGGGAATTCCAGGAAAAGAAATCAATGTAAGTATAGTGCTGCTGTGTGAGGTTAAGCCATGTTAGTCTCTGAGCAGTTCCCCAGGTGTAACTAGTTCTGGGAGCTGGAAGATGGATGAAAAAAAAAAAAACTCAGATGAATCAGAAAAAAGTATTTCTGATTCTAAATTCCTCTGTGCCTTCTTCCCTTTACCACTGGAAGCTATGTGACAGCTCTATGAAATTTATTCCAAATATAAATCACAGACAACTTTACTCACTTCACTACACATTCTCTTGTAAGCTTTTCTGTAACTTTAAAAAAAGTCATTTAAACCAGGGATGATAGAACACACGTGTAATTTTAGTGATTCCAGGATGCTGAGGCAGGGGGATCACTTGAGCCTAGGAGCTCCAGGCCAGCCTGAGTAAGATAGTGAGACCCCCAATTCTAAAAATTAAATTAAATGGAATTGGGGATGTAGCTCAGTAGTAGAGCATGTGCCTAGCATGAAGGAAGCCCTGTGTTCAATCTCCCAAACCACAAAAAATTAAAATAAAAATTAAAAAGTCATTTATCAAATACCACAGAGAAAAATGAAGACCATTCCCTATTTATAAATACAAGCTATATTCATAATTATAACACAACACTCAAATTGTATGCCTTTTTAATTAAATGGTGGTCAACTGAGTACTTACAGTTTTTTTCTGCTTTAGGCAGAAACTCTCCTATCAAAGGCACCAGCACTCATGTTATGTGTTCTCTTACTCCCCTGCAACCCATACCTTCAAAGGGAACTGTCTCAGACTATGTGTCCCAGTGTTCTCACTCAAGATGATCAACAAAATGTGCAAACATCTCCTTCTCCCAAAAAATCATGAAGTCAAATAGAAGCATGTGCAGTTTTCTATGGGAATTTTGTGAATTACCTCATTCAATTATACCATTTTATAAAAGAAGAAAGCAATCCTAATTAAGTGATTAGAGCAGTTTAAGTGAGTTAAATGACCAGGAGTTATTCTTTGTTCAGAAATGTATTATGATTAAAATGATGTTTCAGAAAAATTAATAAGATAATAAAACATCAATTGGATAGGAAAGACCAGAAAGAAAAAACAGCTAAAAGGCAGTTGCAACAGTCCAGGAGTGAGAGAGTGAAATACTGAAATTCTGGGGAAGGTAACGATAGCCACAGTGTAGTGTGAAGGAAGTAAGAATGTATAGAAAGGTGTGAACCTACAGCACACATCAAGGAACATGCTCTCTTTTTGTGTAGGTAACTGGGTAGGGGTTTGCCAAGACCATGAAGTTATTTCCATAGATATTTGTGAAGTGTCAGTATGCAGGACACTGGGAATAATCTTGAGAACAAGAGCAAAAGCAGGGATGGGGGGAAGCCTGTCCCCAAACCCAAGTCTGTTTACTCACTACCTGAAAAGGGACCAATGAATCAAGGACAAGTTTGGGGGGCAAGACAAAAGATTTATTCGGAATACCAGCAAAACAAGAAGATGGCCCAGTTCTTGGGAGGCTGAGAGAGGTTCAAGACCAGCCTCAACAACTTAGACTCTCAGCAACCTAGTGAGACTTTGTTTAGAAACAAAAAATCAAAAAGGTTAGGGTTGTAGCTCAGAGGTAGTATGCCCCTGGATTCAATCTCTAGTGCCAAAAAACAAAAACAAAACCTCAAGAAGATTTCAAGCACCCTGGAAGACACCCATCTTCACTCAGCTTAAGCTTTCAGCTCACTCCATCCTTAGGCAAAGGAGAAGGAAGTTGGGCTTAGGTTATGGAAGGATCAATGACTGCAGACTTCTAGGAACCACATTGGAGATCTTCACTGGAACTTTGTGGCTCCTGATGGTTGGTACACATATAGTCGCATTTGCTCCTGCAAATCTTGAAAATATCTTAGTTACTCTTATCTTGGTATATTTAGCCCTGAAGGGGGAAGAGAGAGATTAGGTGAATTTAAGACAAATAAATCTTGTACTATTAATCCCAGACAAACATTTCTTAAATGACTAACATGTCTATGTGCAGAGCTGAGCAGAAATCTGACCCAAAGATTAAGGTAGCAAAGAAGACGGAGACAATATGGAGGCAAGATGCCAAACCTTATTTTAGTCACCCCTCAGACACGTTTGCAGCTACAAGTGAAGAGTCCATGCTTTCAGAAAAGAGAACTTCAAATCTCTGAGAGTAACCTAGGCAACCATGATCATCATGATCCACACATCAGAGATTTCATCTACAGCAAAGCTAGTGGGAGACCAATAATGTTTCTCACATTTGTGACATCCAAAATTAGCTATTTTTAAAGTCAACTAAAAGTAAGTAAAGCTAGAAGGCTTATTTAGCTTTTCCCTCAGATATAAGCTCTGGACTCAGGGTGTTTATGAAAAAGAAACAGGAGGAGCTGATTAAATGATAGGAAAAGGAAAGCAATAAATATATTTGAAGCGTTGAAGTCAGACCCAGGGTTTTGTTGATATAGAGAATCAAACTGGTGTAGAAGTGGAAGGAAACTAAGAGGTTTTTTGTCTGCCACAGTCAGTACTGTAGCTCAGTTTTTGCTAACCAATGGCATATTATAGTCTTCTCTTTGTCCCACTATGAGGCAAAACTAGGAAGTCATCAATTCTGCCTCTGACATCCTTTCTCATTTCCCTACAGATTTTCTTTCCTTCAATTGTCCCTGAACAAGCACTCAAAGATCAAGGTATGCTTCCTAGATCAAATACACTAATAATTGGCAAAGAAACTTTCTTCTTCCTGGCTATACCCCTCTTGGTCTTATTTCTCTTGATCCTTCTTCTTGGCTTCCCCAGACATTCTTTAGCTCTGCCATTTCGTGTGTGTGTGTGTGTGTGTGTGTGTGTGTTAAGTACTATGGATTAAACCCAGGAGCACTCAACAGTTCCAGCTCTTTTTATTTTTAAAGAGGGTCTTGCCAGGTTGCTGAGAGTCTAAGTTGCTAAGCTAATCTCAAACCTGTACTCCTCCTGTCTCCACCTTCTAAGCACTTGGATTACAGGCTTGTACCACCATGCCTGGCTTAGCTTTGCCATTTTTAGTGGAGGTGGGAGAGGTTTTTGTGGAATGAAATGATAGAATCTTTTCAGTTATAATGCCTCCACTACTAATTGATCAGCAGTCTAGAGAGAACTATGTCTAAGAATTAATTTATTGTCTTTCCTTCAAACCTGAGTTTAATTTTTTCATTTATTTTTAATGACACAAACCCCATCATAAGACCAAAATGCTGGTGTTCTAGCCTTTTGTGTCCTTTCCTTAGGAAGAGTTGTCCACATAAGAAACAAAAGTGTGAGCTGTTTCTGCAGACAGTGAAATGGGTCCTTAGGTAGCTAATCAAGCGCCTAGGTTGGCATCTGCATGCCAAGAAGGAGTGCATATTAGCATAGTTTTAATATCTTTGGCAAGACTTCTGTACCCTTGATATGCAAGGCCAGCTGTATCTACCAAAGTAGGAAAACAACAAGGATGGATATTTTAGCTTTGAAAAGTTGGATTCAGAGCAAAAATTCCCAAATCTTCAGGGACATTAAGATAACAGAATCAAACAATCCTTAGCAGTATAGAGTAGATAAGGTATTTCTTGATTTCTCTTTCTCACCATTAAATGTATTGGTTTCTTAAATCATCTCTGGAAAAAATAAATAATAAATAAATCTATTTTATTATGAAATAAGGATAAAGTTTAGTTTTGACAATGTTCCAACCCCCAAAGGAAGTCTGCAATTATAATCAAGATAAATGAAAATTTTATTGAAAAACTTTATTGCACAGAAATATTTGGAACATTAATGAGGAGAAAAGGAAACTAATTCATGGCATAGCCTATGTTTTAGGCACTCGGCTCTAAATTTTCCATTAACAGAGTTCAAGTAGGATGAGTTAGAAGTATAACAAGTCAATTGCTTAATATACGTTTGAAAATTTGGAAAAGATTATCACTAATCTTTCTGCTTTTATCATGAGTTACTGATACTACTCAGGTAACACAGATCACTTCTAATACTGAAATGGCTTCTTGCAATTTTCAGAGAAAAAAAATCAGAGAAAAGATAAATGGAGAATCAAGAAAAATACTTTTTTTTACATTTGGTTATTTTAATTAATTCTTTTAAAGTTCTGTTAGTATTCTCCTCCTCATTGAACACAATTTAATCACCCGGTCCTCCTGGATTTGTTGGCTGAAAGTTCCCAATGATCTCCATATAAATTTCACCTCATAAGATTGGAAAAATAATACATCAAATCTGCATAAGTACTTTGCGGCAGCAATGTCATCTTTATTACTCCTACCCTTCTTGATAGGCAGTAGAAGGATATGAATGAGGAGCTGGGTGGTCTCATCTTGGCTTCACCCTCCACTCATTATTTGGGAACTTGGCCATCACTTGAGTTGTCAGAATTTCAGTTTCCTTCTTCATCAGTATGACAAGTATATTTTCCCTAATCTCTTTGCAAAATGGCCATCATTGTCTAAGACTAAGAAACAGACAAGCCTGTATGACAGATCTCTATTGTGTCAACTAGCTAGGCTGGAACTCCATTTCCCAGAATTCCCTTTCCTTCATAGTTCCAGGCTAGTCTGGGCCACAAAACTCATTAGGCAACCTTTGGAAAATAGAAGCCAGCTTCTGCTTTCACACGCAGAAACTCCACACAAAACACAAGACAATGCTGTATTTTAGGAACTGTGCTACTCATCTGCTGGCCCATGTGCATGGCATGGGCAACATCCAGGACAGCTCCCACAGTGTCTACAGTACCTTCCAATCCTCTGTTATCTTCCTGGACTCTTGGACCAGGGGCTTATTTTGGAGGCTTTCATGTTTGTTTTTGTTTATTTATTTATTTGTTTGTTCGTTTGTTTACAGTGTTGGGGATTAAACTGTATGCTTGCTAGACTCTGAGCTACATCCTCAGTGAAGGGGCTTGTTGAACTTGGAGGCCTATAGGCATGGAGACACTGATGAGAGCCCCAGTCCAGCTTTGTAGGTCCAACTTTGTAGCTCATCAGTTTGTTGCTTCCCCCACTTCACGTCCATCTGTCTTTCCCCAGTGTCTGCACTGTCTCCAGGATGCAACTTCAGGTACAGAAGAAATAGCCTCTCAGGAACTGTTCAGCACCCATAATTGCTTAAGGTCAAATATCTTTAATATATTTTGTACTATATTGATATAGATGTATACAGAAATATAGAAAAATGGATGGATGGATGGATGGATGGATGGATGGATGGATGGATGGATGGATGGAGATGTGTATGTATGTGTGTGTCCTATTGGTTCTGCTTCTCTTATTGAATTCTGACTTATACAGCACATTATTCTAAAACATGTGGGTTGATTTTCTCAGCATTTCCAGTGTCAAGCATGCTACTGCTCAACATAGCGAGTGCTCAAAAGTTCTTAAAGTACTTTCTTGGCAAATTTCCAAGCATTAAACAAAAGTAAGGTATTGCTTTAAAATGTTAATATCACCAAAAAGAAATAACCAACAGTTAATTTTATTTCTTGATAACCTGTTAAGATGAATTGTTGTCTAGGAAAAAAAAATTCTACCTTAATCAGATCAATTTATATATGAGTTTCTGCTGTTTAGTTATTTGACATAAAGTTAAAATGTGTAAAACTTAAATTGAAAAACATTTTCATTTGCTGTTACTTTTAATGGAGAAAACAGGAAAATTTTGCAGCCAGTTATTAAACAGATATTTACGACAGGGAAAAATAGCAAACACACTTAAAATGGGTAATATTCTTATTTATAAGTGGAATGTTTTTATTATTTCATTCTCAAAGATAATAGAACACATGTACTTATTGGTCTTAATGAGGATTGCAAAGTTAAAAGTACACAGCTAAGGTCTATGTTAACTGAATTTTTACCAGAAGGAAGATTTATGTGTATTTTTAAAAATTATACAGAGCTTTTTTGGCCTCAAAAAGTCTTTCTCCCAATTACAATTATCATGTTATATAATATGACTCAACAAAAGAAATAATTGTAGCTGAATAACAAAGACTTAGGAAGCCAAGGAACTGGAGCTCGACAATCATGGGAGCAGGGCAGGCTCTGCTACCATTATCGTGATCGTTGCTATGATTGTTGCTATCGCAGTTAACTCAGTATTGGTTATTTATTGCTGCACAAGAAGACAAAGATTTGTGACTAAAAATAACAAAAATCACATATTTTTTCATGATTCTGCAGTCATGGCAAGGTTGCCCTTCATGAGATCTGACTGGAGCAGCTCAGATGGAGCTAGAAGACCCATGATGGCTTCACATTCATGTTCTGGGCCTCCACTGGCCTGATGGGATGGCTAGGAAAAGACTGAGCTTCTCTCTCTTTGTAATTACACCATCCAGGCCTTTTCCCCACAAAAGCCTTCCTCTCAGGAGGGAGTGTCAGACTTCTTTAAATGATTGCTTTGGGAATCAGGAGGGCAAACACAAAAGTTGCAAGGCCTCTTGCAGTCTGGGCTTGGAAATTCCAAAATGTGATTTCTGCCACATTATTTTATTTAAAGTGGGTTACTAGCTAGGTGTAGTAACCCATGCCTGTAATCCCAGGCCAAGACAGGAGGATCACAGGTTCAAGACCAGCCTCGGCAATATAGCAAGACTTACTGCAAAATAAAATATATGAAAAGGGTCTGGGGATATAACTTAGTGGTAGAATCTGCAGTATCACAGAAAGGAAGGAATGAAGAAAAGGAGGGAGAGAGGAAGGGAGGAAGGAAAGGATGAAAGGAAGGAGGAGAGAAAGAAAATGAATTACTAAAGCCAGCCAGACTGAAGAGAAAAGGAATAAACTGTGTATCTTAATGGAGTAGAGCAAAAATCACCTTGTAAAATCTCATATAGGATGGGTGGGATAGTGTAGCCATATTTGATAAAAATTTACCACAATTGTAGGAAATTGTATCCACTGTAGGAAAAGCCTTCAGGTATGCTCTGAAGTAAATTCACATTTTACAAGCAAATATAGAAAATACTTTCTAAATTAGCTATTGGCTCAACTACTCATGTATCCGTGTCTGGGCAGGGCCTCCTTGGGTGCTACCATGAGGTCCCACCAGGTGAACCAGCTGCATCTTGGCAGGAGTAGCTCAGGATTCAGACTTTGAGAACTACTTTCTAATAAGCACAATTATAGCCACATTTATTTAATTGCAATTTAAAGCTCATGTGGAGCATCAGATTACTGGTTGTCTTTGCTGGCCAGGAGTAAAGAACACACCCCTGGGGAGAAGAGGTAATATGTGCAGACAGATACATTTTGTGGAAGGAGAATGCCTGCCCATCCATTAAAGGGAGATGGGTGGAAAATGAAATCCAGACTTGTTAAAATATATAATTGCTATTGTGGTCTCCCAATGTGTCAGTTTGTAGTTTATTTTAAAATATATTATATTTAGATACTATCCATATTGGTAAAGACTTCTTAATTTATTATATTTGGCAATTTGACTAGAAATCATTTCAGATCTGTCCATAGTTTCTATTTTGACACATAAAATTTAGAATGTAAATTTTGGAGAAGCTAAAATAAGGTTTTCACCCACCCATTTTAAAAATTAAAGTGTTAAGTGTTGTTTTTCTGCACTGTCCAGGCAGATCTTGGCAAAACTCAGAAACACAGCTGTTATTAATTAATCCATAAGGGCTATGCTTCATATAGATGCCTTGATCTTACTCACATCCTTTGATACCAGTATCAGCATTTTGCAATGTCACTGTCTTCCCTCTCCTCCTAATAAACCCAACTTCTACTTTTAGCAATGTCCAGGGGAATATAGAGGAAGTTAACACACCACAACAAGACTTTCAGACTCTCACCCTTAGATCTTTAATCTCTTGTCTGCAAAAATGTACCCATGTCTCCCCTCTGCTCCTCCTACAGTCCCCCTTTAAACTTTTCTATTCTCACAAGCAGTCCTCAACTTGAGCATGCCTCTCAACAAAACAAAGCATTCTCTGGTTGATTGTCCTCAGAAACTTTTGTAAGGAAAGCAATTCTGGAATTATCAGTGTTGATGGCAGTGGGTGCAGAAAGAGAAAATTCTTATTCCTTTATCTCAAAACAGTCTATCAAAGATTTCACTGAACAAAGCAGATCTTTATTAAGCAGAGAAAAAAGAGCAGGGTTGGGAGTGCTAAGAGGTAGGGAGAGGTTGTACTTATACAAAAATAAATAAAAAGCAACATCTGCTATAGAAAAGCAATAAATGGCCTTTTTGTTCTTCTATTTCTCTATTTCACCTCTCAGATGATTCCTTGTCCCTCATGTCATTACATGAGAAAAATGTGCCATTTCTTGGCCAAAAGAAACCAAGCAAGAAGCTTGATATAAACATGTCACCCTCCTACCATGAATACAACACTGAGTGAGGCAGAGGAAGTGAGTTAGAATTCTCTCTCCACCTAAAAACTATCAACTCTGGAGGCTCCCAGATAAAGTTTCTAGATAGCAAGGCACCCCGGTGCACATAACATAATTCCAAGGTCAGAACTGTAGAGATTCAGAAAAGAGAGTATCAGAATCATCTGGGGGCAGTCAGAAAGTTTTCAAAAATCTGTTCATGCAGGAGTGGGGACATGATGGTCAAGAATGAAGATACCTTTACTTGGTATAGAAATTGTGGTTGGCAAACTTATGTCATTGCGTTTCAGTATCTTAAAATGTTCAATACAAGTCTGGTACAGTGGTGCATACCTGTAATCCCAGTATGTGGGAGGCTGAGACAGGAGCCTCGAAGGTACAGGGCCAGCCTCAGCAATTTAGCAAGACCCTTAACAACTTATGGAAATCCCGTTTCAAAATAAAAACAAAGTTGAGGTGTATACAGCTTCTAAAGAAGTCTGCTATAATTCTAATTTTGATTCTTTATATGTAATGTGCATAATTTTTTTTAAATACTGTATGTTTTCAAGATTTTTAAATCTATTTTTGGTTGTTAGATATTTGGATATAGTTAGTGATTTTTTTCTGCTATTTTTAAAGGGGAAGGAGGCATTGATAATGACCTTTATGCTCTTGGACCTGTAGTTTGATGTATTTCATTATTCTTGGAAAATTATTAGTCATTGTATCTTCATGTAGTATCATTCCCCATTCCCCTTTTCATCTTTTTGGGAGTCAGATTACACCTCTGTTAGACTATTTTGCATTAACTCAAGCTCTTAGGTTTTTGTTTTGTTTGGTTTTTTTGTTTTTTGTTTTTTGTTTTTTGGGGGTTTTTGCGGTACTGGGGATTGAACTCAGGGGCATTCTACCTCCGAGCTATACCCCCAGCCCTATTTTTTATTCTTTATTTTGAAACCGAGTCTCACTAAGTTGCGGAGTGCCTCACTAGGTAGCTGAGACTGGCCGTGAACCCGGATCCTCTGGTCTCAGCCTCCCGAATGTTGGGATTACAAGCGTGCGCCACCACGCCCAGCTTGGGTTTTTGTTTTTGTTTTTCATTCATTTTTGTCTTTGAATTTTAGTTTTAATAATTCCTATTGGCCTATCTCCATATTCACTCATTCTTTTCTCAGCTGTATAAAGGCTGCTGATGAACCTGCTGAAGGCATTCTTCATTCTGTATGTTTACTTTCTAGCATTTCTAACTGATGCTTTCTTATACTTTCCACTTTTTCATAAAATTCTAAATCTGCTATATTGTATTTATGATTTTTTCATATTGGGTAAATAATTAATACTATAATTTAACATATAATTAATACTTACTTGAAACTGCCTGTCTGATAATTCAAGTAGCTAAATACCTGAATCACCTCTGAGCCTAGTGTTGTTCATTGACTGGTCTTTTCACATAGGCTTTTTTTCTCTCCCTTGAGTTTTGTATGTCTCATAATTTTTTTGACTGTCAGACATAGTGTGTCTAACAGTGAGACTTAAGACAAATAATATTTATGCCTAAAAATTTGGGCCAGTTTAGTCAAAGGCTGGGTTTATTGTTGCTATATAGTTACCTTTAGTGCACAACCAAGTTCAAATTTCTCTAGCATTATCTTTCACTTTTTATTAATAGAATTGAGCCATTTGATATTTCTTTTTTTATTATTATTATTTGTGCATTGTAAGCATACCTCTCTATTAGGTACAAATTTATAACAACATATGTGCCCACATTTCTCATTTGACCCCTTCCCCAAATTCCCACCCCTCTCCCTTGCACTCCCTCCCTCTCAAGTTCAGTTTAGTGAGTAACCTTGATGTACATTAGGGTGCCGCCCACCCGTCCATCCCCTTCAGTTAAATCAACTTCTTTGTTTATCAAGGGTCTCTCCTTTGCCATCTGGATACCCTCTTATGTCCTATCTTCTCCCTAGCATCCGCATATTAGGGAGAACATATGCTTCTTTACTCTTTGTGACTGGCTAATCTCACTTAACATGTTTTCCAGTTCCATCCATTTCCCTGCAAAGAACATGATTTTGTTCTTCTTTATGGCTGAGTAAAATTCCATTGTGTACATATCCCTTAGTTTTGTAATCCATTCATCTGTTGATGGACATCTTGGCTGCTTCCATAGTTTGGCTATTGTGAATTGTGCAGCTATAAACATAAATACACATGTGTCGGTCTGATAGTTTGGTTTCCATTCTTTTGGGTAGATACCCAGAAGTGGTATTGCTGGATCATATGGTAGGTTCATTCCCATACATCTGAGGATCCTCCATACTGTTTTCCAAAGTTGTTGCACTAGTTTGCAATCCCACTGTATTAGGGTTCCCACTTCTCCACACCCTCGCCAGCAGTTGTTGTTGTTCGTGTTTTTTATGATTGCCATTCTGATTGGAGTTAGGTGAAATCTCACGGTAGTTTTGATTTGCATCTCTCTGATTGCTAATGATGTGGAACATTTCCTCATATATTTATTGGCCATTTGTATTTCTTTTTTTGTGAAGTGTCTATTTAGATACTTTGCCCATTTTTTGATTGGGTTATTTGTTTTCTTTTTTTTTTTTTCTTTTTGCGGTACTGGGGAGTGAACTCAGGGGCATTCTACCTCCGAGCTATATCCCCAGCCCTATTTTTTTTTTAATTCTTTATTTTGAAATTGAGTCTCACTAAGTTGCGGAGTGCCTCACTAGGTAGCTGAGGCTGGCCACGAACCCAGATCCTCTGATCTCAGCCTCACGAATGCTGGGATTAAAAGCGTGCGCCACCATGCCTGGCTTGGGTTATTTGTTTTCTTAGCTGTGAGTTTCTTGAGTTCTTTGTATATCTTAGATATTAGACCTCTATCTGTAGAGTAACTGGCAAAAATCTTCTCCTACTCTGTAGGCTCTAAGTTGAGGTTCTTGATAGTTTCCTTTGCTGCTCAGAAGCTCTTCAGTTTAATGCAATCCCATGTGTTGATCTTCCTTTGAGTTGCTTGTGCTTTGGAGGTCTTGTTGAGAAAGTTTTTACCTGTGCCTATGTGTTGCAGTGTTGGGCCTATGCCCTCTTCAAGTAGCTGCAAGGTCTCTGGCCTGAGTTCCAGGTCTTTGATCCACCTTGAGTTGACTCTTGTGCAGGGTGAGAAAGTGGGGTTTATTTCCATTTTCCTGCATATGGTTAACCAATTTTGCTAACACCATTTGTTAAAGAGGCTATCTTTTTTCCAGTGTATACTTTTGGCTCCTTTGTGAAAAATCAGTTGACTGTAAGTCTGTGGGTCTGTTTCTGAGTCTTCTATTCTGCTCCATTGGTCTATGTGTCTGTTTTTGTGCCAATACCATGCTGTTTTTATTACTGTGGCTTTGTAGTAGAGTTTGAAGTCAGGTATTGTGATACCTCCTGCATGGTTCTTGTTGCTAAGAACTACTTTGGCTATCCTGGGCTTTTTGTTGTTCCAAATGAATTTAAGGACTGATTTTTCTATGTCTGTGAGGAG
>PVLC010019824.1:0-29926 GCA_004027655.1 Graphiurus murinus
ATATGGTTAACCAGTTTTGCCAACACCATTTGTTAAAGAGGCTATCTTTTTTCCAGTGTATACTTTTGGCTCCTTTGTCAAAAATCAGTTGACTGTAAGTCTGTGGGTGTGTTTCTGAGTCTTCTATTCTGCTCCCTTGGTCTGTGTGTCTGTTTCTGTGCCAGTACCATGCTGTTTTTATTACTGTGGCTTGGTAGTAGAGTTTAAAGTCAGGTATTGTGATGCCTCATGCATGATTTTTATTGCTAAGAACTACTTTGGCTATCCTGGGCTTTTTGTTTTTCCAGATGAATTTAAGGACTGATTTTCTATGTCTGTGAGGAGCGTAGAGGCAAATGTTCCCTTCTCTAAATACAATCACCCTTTGGATGGTGAATTATCTTCCCCTGCTGTGTTTTCCTCTACTGTCCTCATTGGGCAACAGTTGACTCTTTGAAAATTAAGGGACTCGTATGTCCCAATTGTATATTTCTACTATTTGATCTCCTAGGCCTATGTTACCACCCCCCAAATATCACTTTTTTTTCTGTTTTATATTACTCTTAGATTTCTTTGTGTGTGATTTTGATTTTGATATACTCATTTTAGAGACATGCTTTAAAAGTAATATAATTTCTGTGAATTTTTTAATGAAATTTGCAAATTGTTTACATTTTGTTCCATTTCTTTTATTATTTCCTTTTTATGTACAAATGTATCCTTTTTCAGGACCATTTGGAAGTTGGAGACACTGTATTCTTTCTTCCTAAATATTTCAATGTATATTTCCTCAGAATAAGGACATTCTTTTACATCACAGTATATCATCAAAATCTGAAAAAAATTGTCATTGTTACATTATCCAAGTATATATTCAATTTTTATCAATTACATCATTTATGTCTTTTATAGCTATTATATCCTGCTCCAAAATCCAATCCAGGATGATGCATTCATTGTATATGGTTGCTTTGTCTCTTTAGACTCCTTGTATTTGGATCATATGCTCAGGTTTTGTCTTTTTTGAAGCTGACATTTTTTAAAGTTATAGGCCAGTGATAGTGTAGAATGAGTCTCAATTGAGATCATCTGATATTGCCTTCTGATTAGAACCAGGCTATGCATTTTTGGCAGGAATATTACAGAATAATAACATGGCCTTTTGGTACTTCCAGTTAGGAGGCACTTAATGTCAGTTTGTTTTAACATTAGCAGACTGCAATCACTTGTGATCACTTGGGTTTTTTTACTTAGATAGCTCATTTTTGTTTGTGATTAATTAGTACTTCAGGAGGATAATAGTCGGAAACTTTTATAAAAATTCTATCTTCATCAAACTTCCACCTACTAGTTTTAGCGTCTATTGATATCATCATATTTTCTTTTTATTATTGAGTATTCTACTTTAAGTATGAACCTATCCATTACTATAATTATTAAATTTCATGCTCAAATTGTCCCATGCTGAACCAGTGGGAACCTTCTCAATTGGCTTCAATGTTTCATTCTTTTAATATTTCCTAATTTTCTGGTACAACAAAATATTTTTATTTTCCCTTGTGTATTTACTCTCCCAGCACTGAATTAAGGCTTTTGATCCAAGGATCTCTGCTTCTTTAGAATAGAAATCTATTTTAAAAATCAAAGCCGAGCATTGTGGCACACACCTGTAATTCAATACTTGAGAGGCTGAGACAGGATGATTGCAGGATTGAGGATAGACTCAGCAACTTAGCAAGATCTTGTTTCAAAATAAAAAATAAAACTGTGCTAGAGTTATTTTCAAGTTCTATCAGTAGATACAATATGCATATTTATTTCTATCTACATATGTATCCATATATATATATATACATACATATATGCATAGACACACACACACTAGCCCAAGACCATTTCAATAAGGTCAAGTCCAATCCAACATGAGCAGTGTACTGGAATTTTTCCTCTTTCCGTATCAGTAACTCCCTTCTCCAGCAGGTAGGAAGAGGCCTGTCTCTAGATAACTCCTTTGTTCAAGTATAGAAGATAAAGGAAGTCACTTCTCAACTACTAAACAATATACTGTAGGGAAAAAAAATACAAATTTCTAGAGTATATCAATTGTTTGAACTTATTTTTTCCAGTAAAAATTTATACACTACGAAATATATAAATTGTATTCTAATGAGCTTAAAATTCATTACACTCCCTTCCCTTCCCCATAGATAATATGGAGATTGGCATTGGTAATTTTGTATATGTACAAGTGCCCACTGAAGGGAATCCTTCATCAAGTCTTCCTCCCTACCCAACTTCCACACCTAGACCCCCTCCATCACTCCCCTGGGATTTCTCCTTTATATGGAGTTCTTCTTGTATTCCAATTTCTCCCTAGATTCCATATATGAGAGAAAACATGACCCTTCATCTTTTTGTGTCTTGATAATCTCACTTAGAACTAGTATTCTCTAGTTCCATTCCTTTTTCTGAAAATGACATAATTTTGCTCTTCATTATGGCCGAGTAAAATTCCATTGTATGTATATACCACAGTTTCATAGTTTGGCTATTGTGAATTGTACTGCCATAAGGATGGGTATGCCATGCCTGTGTCACTAACTACAGTATTCTAGCTTCAATCTCTTTGGAAAGATACCAAAGAATGATATAGCTGGGTAATGTGCTGGTTCCATTCCTTTTGAGGATGTTCCATTTTGATCTTTAAAGTGGTTGTACTAATTTACAATTCCACCAGCAGTGTACAAGATTTCCTATTTTCTCATATCTTAGCCACCATTGACTATTGTTTGTATTCTTCATGCTTGTTATTCTAATTGGAGTTAGAAGGAATTTCAAAGTAGTTTTGATCTTCATTTTCCTGATTGATAATGGTGTTGAACATTTTTTCATATATTTGTTGATTGTGTTTATTTTTTGAGAAGTGTCCATTCATTTCAGTAGCATATTTTAATTAGTTTATTTGTGGGGAGTATTTTGGTGTTAAGTTTTTTGAGTCCTTATATTCTTGATATTAGTACTCTATTAGAAGAGTAGCTGGTAAAGATTTTTTTTCCCAATCTGTAAGTTCTTTCTTCAGAATCTTGGTTGTATTCTTTGCTGGACAATTTATTTTTAAGAATTATCCTTTCTTACATTTTTAAGGCAAATGCAGGTTGGACTTCCTGCATTATATTTGATTATGTATTGATTTATTTGGTCTAGATTTCAAGAACTTTTCACCTATATGTATGATGTGTATTCTCAACTCTTGGTAACATATTTATCATGTTTTAGTTCTAAAATCATGCTGGCATCATCAAAGAAGTTGAGGTATATTTGGTTTAATTTCACCCTGTTAGGTTTAATATATTTCATCAGTGAAGTTATCAGTGCCTAGTTTTAATTGTTGAAAACTTTGAATTCATTCGAATGTTAATGAAAAATCAATATTTCTGTCATCAACCTGATATCATTTTGGTTTATCTGCATACTTAGTTTATCTTAAGTTTTGTACAATTTTACTAACTTTAGGTGCCGATATGAATGCTCCTTGAACCTGTGAAACATTCTTTTACTTTCACCCAATTCTTCATTACCAACATATCTATTATAAATTTTAGTGTTCTATAATTAATTCCTTACAAAGAATAACTTAATAAGAAAACTATGATACACATATTGGCTTACTTTTGAAAATTCTGATGCTTTATATTTTGCTATAATAATATGGTATCTATCAAAGCAATATATAAATGCTGAACATGTACAAACATTAAACCAAAAAATACAGTTGCTGGGTGTTGTGGTGCACGCTTGTAATCTTAGTACTTGGGAGGCTGAGACAGGAGGATAGCAGGTTCGCAGCCAGCCTCAGCTACTTAGGCCCTCTGCAACTTAGACTCTGTTTCAAAATAAAGAATAAAAAATAGGGCTGGGGGTATAGCTCTAAGGGAGAATGCCTCTAAGTTCAATTCCCAGATCTGCAAAAATAAAACAAAAGAAAACCAAAGTTAAACACATTTTATAGTTTTTCATATTCAGACAAAAGTAAAGCAATTGGGCTGGGAATAAGAGAAGTCATTTTGTTGATTTCTGTAATGAAATGAAATAATGCACTTATCTTACTTGGCAATTATTGTCAATAAATAATTTGACACTATAGGAAGATAAAAGTATACAAACAGGATGTAAAAAGTAACATATAACAATTTATAAATAGTATAGATTGAGATATTTGATAAAAATGTTATGTTTATAAGGGTGCCAATTCCAAAATAGTTTACCATTTGTCAACTCACTATTCATTTTGAAATAAAAAATTAAACTATCTTCTTTTTCTGAAGTTGCATTTTATTAAATAAGAATGTTACATTTTCATTACAGAAAATATAAAAATTTTAAAGTATTATATTAATCTTATCTTACTCTCATCTATATAATCATTGAACTTATCAATCTATAGTTAATAGTTTGTGTTATTAATTTTGTACTTCTAACTTACTCTTAAAGAATGTTTACTAAATATCTGTTATATGGAAGTATTTAAATTGAATAAATTCAATATGCGATAAAATATTGATTCAAAATGTAATTGTTCATTTATTAATAAACAGAAACTTCTTAAAAGCCTCAATAAAATCAGTTAGAAAAATTTTATTTTTCTTGAGAAACTTCTTGTTCCCTCATCAAAAAGTTTATTTTTTATGAAGAATTAATTTCAACTGTATAACCTTCACAAAGACATCCAGTTATAAACACACAAGATCTACATTTTCACTTCTTTGGTTTGAATGATTTCTTTCTGAAGATAGTTGAGAAAGACAGCCCATTTAAAATATCTAAAGTATGAAATTCTAGACTTTAAAATATTTTGTTCAAACTTATTGCTGTATTATTATTTGTAGGGACTGGGATTACTATCTTGATCCTCTCATGAGACTTTTTTTTTACTTATCAATCTTTCACTTGAAATGATTTTGATTTTTCCTGAAACAACCTGATTTTCTCTTTTCTTAGCAGGATTGCTTTGTTTGAATCAGATTGAATGACTTTCCCAGAAGTCCAATATATATCAAATTCTATTGTTTTATTTTTCTTTTCAAGATATTGAATAGAAAGGTCACTCTACTATTTCCAATAGTGGGTCTTTCATTTAAGATGTGGGCAAAGTAAAATTTATCAGGATCTTGGCATCTAGGTTTGTATTGGTATATTTCTGCATTTGCTTTTGCTAATTTTCCGAGGAAGATGCAAAAAATTGAAAAGACAGAGAAATGATTAGTTATGATATGAATAAAAATATTTAAAATAAGTTTTATTCAAGATCTATTTGTGCAAGAAATTTGTGTTAAAGCAGTATAAAATATATGTGTAATATATACACACATATATACATACATATACATATTTAAATTTTATGGATTATACTTCTCATCAGATAGGTAAATATTATTAGGAAAATTTTCCCTTAAAAACAAGGAAAAAGGCCTTATCTTTAGGAAATAATGTAAGATAAAGTTATTGGCTCAAATGATAATGCAGACACATTTTTGGAACAAAATGTAATATTGAGCTTAAAGAGAAATGTAGAAAAATCATGGCTCTAGTTTAATTGGTCTTGATACATAATCATGTTAAGGTAACTAACATATTGACCTAGCATTTTGTCACTTCTGTTGAAGTATGAGCATGAAACTGTGCCATGATAATTACTTTTAATAAATTACCACCATCATTAAAGTGTATTGAATGCACCGTTTTGAGCCTACCCCAGTTTATCTACCTTTATGTTACGGAAGCCATAATTTTCTCCTTCACTTTGGGATGTTTTTTCTCTACTGAGGAACCCTAAATCTTTCCTATCCCATAAATACATGCACATAAACCTGTGATTTATTGCAATTTAGCTTCTGTTTCCGTGGAGGAGGTTTACTGTGCTGAGAAAACTCATTAATCTCATTCACAGCTCCTAGTATAAACATAACCTTTACAATATATAACCAAACAAATTATATGTTTGTGTGATTTACTGTTTCTGTTTTGGAAAGGAAACAAATTGTTGTATTTCTATTTTGGTTTTAATATTCATTGATAAATTAACACAAACCAGGTATAAAATACATTGTTTTTCACTTTGGCATCATATTTTGCCTTTATTTAAGAAGAATTATCAAATTGTGATTTGACATAAAGCTAACTTCAAAGCAAAATATATTCTTTTGTGTATGTATGTTATAAAATTGACATGTGATACTGAATGCAATTATAGGCTGAATTTTAAATCTGCTTCTGGATTTCTTTTAAATTCCATTTCATATTCACTTAGTACAGAATGTCTTTAAAAGAAGCAGACTTAAAAACATTGTGCCATATTAATTTTTGAAGAGTAATTTCTTTATTTTGCATTCTAAATGGTTTTGCTATGTCATTCAAGATTCCCTTGAGACCTATCGGTTGAACTGTAAAAGCTATAATTGTGGTAATTATGAAAGAAAAAAAATTGCTACTACTTATGAGCTTTGTTCAAAATAATTTCTCATTTGTTTCATTTGTCTCTGCAATTTCCTGAAATTTTTATTTTGTATAATGCCCTCTGTAAACATTTAGACTTAAAAAGATAATTCTAATTTCTTACATAGAACTGGACTCCCTCAATTATAAAAGGATTCTAGTATCATTTAGTGGTTTACAAAAATGGTGATTTCAACAATTAAAGGGAGGAAGTGCTGCTTTTTTGAGTTCATAATCTGCAGTGTTTTATGTAATAAACATTTGTAAAGCAATAACTTAATTTATCAATTGCTAAGTCATCATCAATTAAAAAACTAGTGTGTTAAAAAAGCATTTTTGCTTAGTTTAATAATGGTCCAATTAAAATCCACTTTTTTCCCTTTCTCTGGATAGAATATTCTGAGAGGTATTCATGAAAAATCTTTGACCTAGGACTAAAATCCAGCACTACGAAGAAGCAACTTAGGATGACTTTGAAATAAATCATTTACTAATCAAGAGCATGCAAAAAGGGAATCTCATTTTTTTTTCTTCTCCTTACTGGCCCTTGAAAGTCCATTCTCAACTGTTGTACAACCTGTTGTCACCATGCTTGCCAGCAAGGCAGTAGAGGGCACCAAGAGAATGTGACAGCAAAGACATGACCACTTCAAGCATTATGCTATGAAACTCAGCAAAGAAGGGAGTCTGTTTTTCAATCCTAGGATATCCTTGATTTACTGATTCTTGAATTGAGAATGACCTGCCATAATCTGATGCTTACCAAATGAATTTTGAGTGTTCACTTGACTCAAATCTCAGTCTCTGGACTGTTGATTGAAAACTCTTCTCTGAACCAAATGTAGACATTAGGTCAATGTCCATTAGCATATGGCTTAATTTCTTCCCTCTGAGGACTTTACCCATAATGTTCTGACAAACTGTGATTCCTTCCATCTGCCCATTTTTCTTGCCTCTCTGATCCTTGTATGGATAGAGCATATGGGATATCATAATAATTAATTTACCAAGGCTCTTACTCTGTCTGCCAACAACAAATTACTTTTGGAAAATAAAATTCTCAAAATTCAACATAAAAATATAATTTCCTTACCTCCCAATATTCTGGTCTATTGTTACATGACAACTGCAATTTCTGAGTGGAATTTAAGTTAACAAAGGCACCAAGGCTGCCTCAAATAATATCATCAATGGTCAGATGCATAATTTCTTAGCTATTTCTTTTTTACCTTGTACTTCTATACTAGATAATAGGACAAGGGGGCAGACAAAATATTTTCTAACTGGATTATTAAATTTCACTGTTCAATTCAGTTCTACAGGCTTTGCACATTGGGGTAATTTGTCCCAGATTTAGATAACAGGTTGGGTGCCAGTCCTATTGTTCTGCATTGAACCATTTTTGGATGCCTTTGGCTTTTCATGAATATTAAATAGAAACTTGGAAAATATAGCATAAATAGCTACTAGTCACACTCTATTTAATATGAAAGTATCTCCTTACAGACACTTGCTTCCATTCTTCTCTGTACAAGAATAATATGAACACAAAAATTACAATTTGTTCTTGTTTAAAGATCTATTATTCACATCTTTGATATTCCCTCACTCACCAGGACTTGGTAAAAACACCTCTGAATATTATATAACATGTATTTAAGTGTTCATAATGGATAAGAGAATGATAAAACAATTGCAGACTATTATGTACAAATGCACTTATATCCTAATAGTTTACATATTTACAAATTACTATTTCAAGAAAGCATGTTGAAATATGGGGCTTACAAATTCCATGCTGCATTATCTTTATTGACCTTATATCTGTGTGTAAATCTTGAAAGGTAAATGAAGAGTGAAACTAACTTGCAAAGATCTTCAATCAGGTGTTCTAGATTACAAAAGATACAGGCAGAAAAGTGATATAAACATCACTTCTTGGGACCAAGGACTGTTAATTATTCATAGTTATAGATAAGATCATTGAGAATATTCAAAAAATCTATCTGATATAATATGGTTATTTTATTTTAGAGTCACTTTGTAGGATACGTATATGGGATTCTCAGATATCTAAAAGTAATGAATCAGTGTCTATAGAGATGTAATGTCTATAGAGAAAGTAAAAGAAGGCAAATGTTGATTTGTAAATAGTCTTTGTTCTCAGATTGAAGATCAGCACATTATTTGATCTGAATTGAAGGGTGTGCTTGCAGTAAAGTATTACTATTTTATTTTTCTATGTGCTCACTCCTTATCACTTCCCAGCTGCACCAGTCCTCCATCCCCCACACCTGAGATTTCTTTTCCAAGCTTTCCCATAGTGATGAGAACAGCTGGACTTGTTCCTGTCTCGGAGCTTCTTTTCAGAAAGTGGTGCAACAAGCAGTGTATATCCTACATACCATGAGAAGTTACTATCTAAAATACTTTCCTGGTCTCTGGACCTGCATAGTAAAATAAAATGTCCTGCTATCTATCAATTTCATTAGCTCAGCAACATTGCTGGCATTATTTTTTGCAAGCATTAAAGTTTGGGAAGCAACATTAAATTGGCTCCATTTTCTGTTTAAAACAAATAAAGAAAAATAGTCACGATGTGTTAAGTGCTTATCATACATTAAACACTGTAATGATACTTTTCATGCATCATCTCATCTAATCCTCAAGATGGCTATGTTCAGTCAGTCTTATCAGCATTTTACGACCAGGTAAGTGAATCTCAGGGAACATAAAACATTGCTGAGTACAGAGCCAGTACTCAGATCCAAGCCCTTTGAAAGCCTTAGCCATGGTCTTCCAACACATCCAGTATCCACCTATCACTGTGTTCTTCCTTCTGATGTCCCATTGTTGTACCTGATTGATGGACAGGTTTGAACTGAGTTATTCCATTAGAAATTACTAGTTACGTGCTTTGGCACAGTGTGGAGAAACTTGTTGGAAATAATGATTTTGGCTATACCATTTTCTGAACTTCCCTCAGTATTGGACCATTTACTTGAATTTATAATGGACTAAGGTGCATGCTAAAAGCAGAGTCTGGACTTAATGCTACATTAAGATGCCAGCTGGAACGAGCTTAAAGTTAATTCTCAAGAAGAATTTCCTGCAACCTGAGCATAGTAGCTTAGAATAAGAACTAGGAAGTTGTGGTCATTATTTTTCAAATATTTTCATTAGGAAATTTCATCAGAAGAAATTTCCCATTGAGTATTAGTATCAGGAATTGTTTTATTTCAACTAAGAAATACTAATACTAACAATTGTTTTTATTTTATATATGAAATTATGTTTTCTTCCTTTTACTAATCTCTAGCAATTTAATAAGCAAATTGTGTTCCTCTCTCTATAGTTAGTACGCAAGATATTCTAGTTTATGGATTTACTTTACTTTTAGTAGTTTCCTTTGGTCATTTTTGGGCAATATTCATTATTTGCCCCATACTTATTCTAATTATATCTTTAATAAAACTACACATAAATACCTTATGCAACAAGACATAAGCAAATTAATAAACACAATTTGTGACTGCTAACAGGATAATTTTTCTTGTGCCTTATAAAACTTTAGAGAATCAATGCATGTTCATCGTTCTCAAAGACTCAATTTTGAATGTTTGGTCTGTTATCAGTGTCACTCAGCTAGATTTCTATAGTAGCCTCTAAACCAATCTCCCTGATGCAGCTCGTGTGTCTCCCACACGTTGTTCTGTGTCTGTGAAGCATTCAGTGTAATATTTTGAGAGATTAAATTAATTCATCACCATCTTCCATCTACTAAAATACTTTTATGACCTTGCAAAGTATTGAAAATAAAATCCACAATTCCTTACCCTGCTTTAAAGGATTCTTCATCAAATAAATTCACTCTGTATCTCCAGACTTATCCTGGACCATTAACAATCTTTTGCATTTACATTTACCTACACCAGAGTCCTTACGTGCAAATTCTTAGCTTAGAACTACCTCATCAATAACTTCTCCCAAACTGACCTTCTGAGCAATCTGGTCTCAGCTAAAAATGGCTCCTTGAGCTTTCTTTCTTTCTTTCTTTCTTTCTTTCTTTCTTTCTTTCTTTCTTTCTTTCTTTCTTTCTTTCTTTCTTTCTTTCTTTCTTTCTTTGTTTTTGTTGTTGTTTTATGGTTCTAGAGATGAAACCCAGGGGTGTTCTACCTTGGAGCTACACCCCCAGCCCTATTTTACTTTTTATTTTGAAACAGGGTCTCACTAAGTTGCTGAGAGTTTCAATAAGTTTCTGGGACTAGCCTTGAACCTGTGATTCTCCTCTCTCAGCCTTTTAAGTACTGGGATAATAGGAAGGTTCCACCATGCCTGGCTCTTTTTAGTGAATTATAATTATACTTAATAGTGAGATTTATTTTTATATATTTACACATGCATATAACAGGTCATTCACTCTTAACTACAAGTAAATATACAACCCTATTATATTTTAATTACAAAAGTTTTCACAATTTATAATTATATACTTGTTTTTTTTATTATGTCTTTTTATAGACTTAACTTTCCTGAAGGAAGGAAAAATATCTGATTTTTTACCACTGTATATATTTACCTATTTTTCACTTAGCTTTTATAATTAAAGTATACCCCTAGGTACTTTCAGGTACGTTCACCTAAAACACACTGTATGTACCTTTAAAATCATGTATCATTATCTTTCACCACCAGTTTAAAGCCCAGCCATATCTACTCAATTTTTGACTTAAAATCAAAATTCAGCATGTGGATGAGATAGCATCATTTACTGAAATCCATTTAAAATCACACATTTCACTAAAACCTTACATCGTGGGAAATATTTTTATTAAATAAAAGCCAAAATATGTATTTTGCATTTAAAGAAGAATATTGGCTATTAATAATTTCTCATTGTAGTGTTTTGTGTCTATGTTTTATGTTGCAGTATATTTACAATGGGCTATAGATATTGTAATAGATGTAAATATGTAAATATGATGTAAAATGTAAAGATGTAAATATGTAAATATGATGAAAAACAGATATTATGGCAATTACCAGAATGGATACTTAGAGTCCCTGCCTTTACTATGCATTTAAGAATAGAGTTTGTAAAGATGAGTTGTGAATAGCTGCCTATGTTGATGTCTAATTCTATATATGGCAAAAATATTTTACTAATGAAAAGACACATTTTCACTACTTCTTATTTCAATGCATTTATACACTATCATTGACCCTGTGATTTTTGTTTCACAATGTTTTTTTCTGTTTAAGAACAACTAAATCTACAAGTCTCTTTAATTTCTGTTTTTTGGTTGCACACTTGTTGCCTGTGACATAACCGCTTTTTTATTCCCACTTGATTATGCTGGCTTTTTAACCAGAACACCTACTGAGAGGTTATCTGCTTTTGAAAAGACCCAGTTGTCTTTAGAGGAAAATGAAATATAGGCACTGAGGCCCAATTATTATCAACTGTTAGCAAAATTGTAATTAAAAGTAAAATGCTTTATTATATTGCATCTGTTGAATTTTTAAATGAATCTCTGTAATGTGCAATATTAATAAGCAGCTAGGAACTGCTGACTTGGCACCCTTTGGATCACATTTGTGACAACAAAATAGGTTAGGAAAATGAATACGCCATAGGAGTCCTACTGAGTTAGTTACTGCAATTCACAAGTTTATTATGGTAATAAAGCAACACGAGACATTAATGCAAGGAACTCAGATATACAAGGGGTGCTCCATATTGCTTTCCACACATTTAGAGCAGAACTGTGCTGGGGGTTGTACATCATCTAGCAGAGCAGCTGTCTCACTGCTGAAGAGAGTCAGTAGTTCTTCAACTTGCTCCTTCTCTGCTTGATTCTTCGATGGGTGGCTTTCTTGACTCAGGATATTGGAGTTGTTTCACTTACACAGAGCAAGGTGTTGTTACTGTACTCTTCACGTTGCTTACTCACCTCTCATTGAAAGACACAGAAAAAATGGCACAGATCTGATCTTCAATCAAGATGAGGATTGTGATTTTTTTCCTTCTCTTTGTGATTTCCATATGAAGTGGAAAGGATCAAACAAACACATAATACAGAAGAAATGAAGGTCAATGGATGTTGAAGGAAACAACCTCTTGAAATCTATAAGCTGTATTATCTCTCTTGCATATAGAAGCAAGTAGGCATGTGTGTTGTACTGAAGCATGAAATCCCAGCCAAATGCCCAATGTCTGCTTGAAAACTGCTGTTTAAAACCTTAGTTGCCACTAACATTACTTTTTGATGGGAGCAAGTATATAAGAAGTTTGTCATAAAATGATTTTACACACTTGCTTTGTTCATCTAAATTTTATGATTAAACAATTAAAATTGTCTCCAAAAATTATGATTGGACAAACCGAATTCATTTGAGCCCTGTAAAACTTTCTCTGGCATATGCAAACCAAATCTATTTGTTTCTTATAGACAGTTAATACATTTTCTATTGCTGCATGATAAAATCTATGAATTTAGTAGCTTAAAATAATATCCATTTGTTGGTTTACAAGCCTATTTGTTAGAAGTCTGGATATGATGTGGCCAGACTCAGATTTCATTGCAATTCAACATATTGGCTAGGCTCTGTCTTGTCTTGAGACTCTGGGGAAGAAGGTTTCCAAGCTCAGTCAGTGTTTTGGCAAATTTCAGTTCCTTCCAGCTGTAGCGCTAAGATCCCTATCTCCTTGCTGGTCAGATAGAGGTCACCCTTAGTTGTTAGAGGCTTCTTGTACTTCTAGCCACATTTATGCATCATCTACAAAGCCAGAAATAGATCACTTCCCTTGCATGGGCTTCCTTTCATACTTCAAATCTTTCTGATGTTCTCTATATCTAATCTCTAGAGCTAGCTTTAAAGGGACTTAAGGTGTACCCATATAGTCTTTTTGTTTCAGGCTTGGAATCTCAGTTGTGTATGCAAAATAGTTTCATGTCAGCATCTAGATTAGTGTTTTATTAGATAGTTAGAAGAAGGTATGTATATAGCAGAAGTCAGAATGCCAGGATATTAGGAACCATCATAAAACTCTGCCTAACATTCTGCCTCAGTGCACATGTATGCTCAAACTCTCAAGTAAATGCACTAGAATTTGATTGAAATTATATTGTTGAATGGCCACTTAAAGCAGGGTTTTCAAAGTACATGTCTTGGTTAACATTCTCACTGATATAATTGAAGACAACTAATCACAAAACTTATAAGAAAGGAGATTTATTTACTCACAGTTTTTTTTTTTTTAGGTCTCCAAGTTTTAGTCAGTCAGGCTGGGTTACATTTGCAGAGCTCAGGGCACAGAGGTGGGAAGCAGAGTATAGGAGGGAGCAAGGGATCTAGAGGACAGAAGTTAGAGAGCACAGGCTAGCAAGAGGATTCAAAAATAAAAGCCCAATAGCTAATGACACACCCCTAGGGACCCACTTTTTCCAGTCACATCTCAACAGCCTCCCAGGAATCCTATCACAATCGATTCACCCACTGATGAGATTTCTACTCTCAGGACTTAATTATATCAGTTATGAACATTAATACATGAACAAGTAAGGATAAAAAAGAGCATACCTAGATGCCTTCTTTCAGAGAACTTACAGATACTGTGTCAGACACTATTAGAAACAAAAAATTTGGTTACACAAGAAAGACTCCTGTTCTTGAGCAGCTTAAAGTCTTGTGATAGGGACATGAAAAATAATCATAGAATTATTATAAGATGAAATTATTGAATTACAATTGTAATGAGTAGAATAAGGGCAAGGATATAAGATTCATCAAGGCATGTATCAGGGATGCAAACTAGAAAGAAGGATCAGAAAAAGCTTCCCTGAGAAATCATGTTAGCACTTATTTGAAGACTCTGAAACTGTGAAACAATGAATAGTGACAGGAAGAAAGAACACAGAGTGCTGATGGAGAATCTTAGCTTTTCATTAGTTCATGAAAATATATTAATAGCTTTTTTCTTTTAAGATAATACTCTATAAAATGGACATAGAGATTCTTCTGTATAATAAAGTCTGCAATCACTTTATAATTAAATGAGTACATTTTTTAACTAATCATGGGAATAATTTTTAAGACAGCTATTATACTCTTGCCTTTAGGCATATGAATCACATGCTTTTTTCTAAAGTGGAATACATTTAAAGTTATATTTAAAACACACAAAGCTTAATACATTTCTGGTACTCTTCTTAAATATTTACAAATAACAACTCATTTTATCCTCATAATAACCCTAATAGATTGTTATAGTAATTGTCTGCATTTTCCAGTTGAAGAAAGCTTAGATACAGCAGAGACGTTAAGCATAAAGATCATAGAGCAAGACAGACAGAATTTGAACCCAGATCATTGGCTAGGGATTGGGATATTGTCTCTTCTGCTATACTGCTTAGGCCGACACTTGCAACTTCTAACACCTACCCTAATGTGATGTACATTCACTCTTTCCTATTTTTTTCTGCTTGATTCTTTGCATCACTATACTCTACTTTTTCTGTTCTGTGATGATGCCTATTCGTCTTTGGAAATAAATCATACCTAAAAATTTCTGCTTTCTTTACAATCAACTTTTATCAAACTGATAGATTGTTTTGGAAAGTTCTCAGATGTTGAAAGAGTACACATACTTTTTGAATGATTGTCTATACTGAATATTTTATTTTGGTAAATATTGCATTTTCAATATGGATAAAAATACATCTCTAAAAGATATGTGAAGATGTAATCAGGCTGCTTGAAATTATTACAAAAGTATCATGATGAATTTGTTCAATTTTTTTTAATTTTAGTTATAATACTATTTGAAAAGGTCATAGCTGTTTGGAGAAACTTATATGGCAATTGGTTCTTTCTCACCACTCTTCCCCATTAGTATAAATTTTGTTTCATTTCCATAGCACTATATTGAACTGGTAAACTTTTCTAGGTCTTTAATTTCCTTCCTATATTCAGGATATCAGGTAAGAAAAAGCAGCATAATTTAGATAGACTAGAAACAAAGAAACATCTGTCGTTTTTATAGATAAAATATTCATGTACATAAATAATCCTAGATTATCTGTTAAAATATCAGTCTAATAGCTAAATTTGAGAAAAATTGAATAATTTGTATTGAAAATAATTAAATTAATTGAATCTCTACATACTAACAACAGATAAATAAAATAAACCAAACCACAATTTAAGATAGCATCAACATATAACATTCTTTAAATTTAAAATACTATGTGCAGTATTTTCATAGTGAAATTCAAAAAAAATCTGAAATAATTAATTTAAGATAGTGAGAATTTATTTAGTACTTCATAGAAACAGAACCAATAAGACACATATAAATAAAAAGAAATTTTTTCTCTTTTTTCTTTTTTAAGGAATTGACTCATACAATTGTGGGGTCTGGCAAATCAACACATTGTGGGGCTGGCTGGAATGCTAGAAATTCTGAGACATAATGCTGCACTCTTGAATATAATGATTGTCCTGAGTTCTTCCTTTTTCTGGGAACTTCAATCATTTCTCTTAATGACTTCAATTGAGTGGAAAGATATACACATACACGAGGAAGGGTAATCTATTTTACTCAAAGTCAACTCATTTAAATGTTGATTAGTAGTAACACCTAGAGTGGTATTTGACTAAACAATTGGTTACTATTACCTAGCATAATTTACACATAAATTTTGCTATCACAGAGATATATATTTTCATAAATTGGAAGACTCAATATTGTTAAAATGGTGCCTATCAACAAATCATCTATAATTCCATATATTCCAATATGAATGGCTGTGGACTGTGTATACATGTATGAAAGTCTACAATCTGCTTTTAACACATATATATGTAATTTAAAATGAACTAGTGGAGACAAAATATATTTATATATAACAGAAAGAATTGGAGGAATTAAACATTTTAATTCTATGGTGATATTATTAAAGTAAACAAGTAATGTGTTATTGGTAATATGATATACACAAGTAGAGATTACAGAAATATATTCATACATTTGATTTTCAAAAAGGTATCAAAGTAACTAAATAAAAAAGAATGGTCAATTTAAGAAATAATTATTCAATATCTGATATAGTTTAGATCTAAATATATACCTCAAACTATGTGTCACAAAATACACATGATTTAATTTTAAGTGACTTATAAACTTTAAATATCAAACCCAAATCCCAAAAGGTCTTAAAAAAAAAAACAGAAACAAAATTCTTGTATACTTGATATAGGCAAAACATTTCAGACAGTATATGAAATACACCAAATTTATAGAAAAATTGACAATAAATCATCAGAATTAAGATACTTTGCTTCTTTAAAAGTCACAAGTTCACTAATAAAAGGAAAATGCAAAAAATACATTGGTACATAATATTTGCAATTCATATATCTCACAAAGGACTCGTATCCAAAATATATGAAGAACTGTTACAACCTAATAAGAAGATAATTTTAAAAATTTACATACAGCAAGGCAGGGTGATGCATCCCTGTAATCCCAAGCACTTGGAAGACTGACAGAGAAGGATCCCAGGTTCGAGAATACCTCAGCAAGTTAGAGAGACCCATAGCAACTTAGTGAGACACTGTTTCAAAATAAAATATAAAATAGGACCCCCCCCAAAAAAAGATTGAATGTGATATCACTGAAATTCTAACACAGTGCTGATATAAGTACAACATGGTAAAACAATGAGACATAATTAGATATTTTCTTATAAGGCTAAACATAATCATCATATCACCTAGCAAAGCTACTGTAGATATACCCCAGTAAATGTAAAAACATATCTTTTTCAAAAAATTTGAGAAAAATGTTATAACAGCTTAACTTATAATGGCCAAGAACTTAAAAATGAGAAATTCCCATCATAAAGTGAATTCATAAACAAATTGTGATATAGTCATAGAAAGGAATACTAATCATCAATAAAAATTTAGTGACTCATGTATAAGAACTGTAAATGAATCTCAAAACCATTATACGGAAAATGAGAAGCTAGACACAGAAGTAAAGGTTCCGCATAATTACATTTATGTGAAATGTTAGGGTAAGTAAAATATTCTAGAAGGGACAAAATAATCTGCAATTCCATTTATGTGAAATTCTGTGATGGAAAAAATATGTTAGTAGTTGAAAGGTTTGAATAATAAAGGATGAGGGATCAAAAATATATGTTTTATCAGAATTGTAGTTATGTGAGTATATATGTTTGCAAAACTTCTTACTTACTCTTAAATAGGGAAATTTTAAGTAAATTACACCTAAATGGGCTTTAAAATTAGAACCTTACCTTATAAAATACTTTTGGTATTGCTTTACTTTTAATTGCTTCATGTAATTCATTTGCCCACACTACTATGTCATGACATGCACATTTCTGGATTAAGTTCACACCTGTCTACCACCACCTATTATTGAAAAGTGAGCCAGTTCAGGCATAACTTTTCTTTTAATAAGCTTACTGTATTAATAATATAAAGTAAGTGAAACAATTAATTTTATTTCATCTCTATGTTAAGATCATTTGTAAATTCAACAGTATTATCAGCAATGATGGAGATTAGAATGATGAGTAATGACGGAAATTAGAATGTTAAAACCATTTCTAAATGAAGGGTAATTCATGAATAATGAAAATATTGGGTAATATACCTAATTCTACTTGTCATGAAATTAATAGACCACAATTGTTCCTATATTTTAAATTATCAAATATTAAGTTAAAATATAATACATTATTTAATGTTATGAGAAAACAATTTTATTTTTTATTAAATTATTATTTGATTATTTTTAAATACATGGAAATGAATTATAAAGAATTTTTTTCTTTCTTTTCCTACAATTAATTGCTGTATGGGATGATTTTAGGTGGTGCACATACATACATTTAAAAATTCATAGATATATTCCTACTGCAATATATATTAGAAAATATGTAACTGGATATCAAAACTATAACTTTATGTGAAGCTTTGCTGTGCATTAAAGTATATTTGGAAGGAAGTATATTCAAGGTGTACTTAAAATAATACTAGGTAATATTATTAGTGAACAAATAGTACAAATTAGACAAAAATTGTTAAGATGATACAAAATATCTATTTCATAATATTTTGCAGTTATATTCCTCAATGTCTGTATTATTAGTTATTTTTCTTTTTCTTTCAAATTCCACTCTTAAAAATACAAATTACTTTAAGTGCATATAATACTTTTATTCTACTAATAGTTTAATTTTGCATAAACATTCAACTTCACTCATTTTTTGTATCTTTACGTTACTGTTTGAAATTATTTCTATTCATTATTTACAAAAACTAGAGAAAGCTAAGTGTTCTAAAAACTAACATTTATTGAAAGTCTTATCTCATTGAACACACAGAATATCTCTTTAGCTTATTGTGTTAAGTGCTTAAAAGGGGTTCAAAATCCTATGTTTAAGAAAAAAACTTCATCTAATCACTCTTTGGCAATAAATTTCAGTATTCATTTTTTCAATGTTCTGCTCTCTGAGGGGAAAAAAACCCCTCCTTTATGTTTAACATATCAATATTGATTTTTTATGTCATAAACTTATTTTAGCTTAGATATTTCTGCTTTTCTAAATGAAATCCATCCCTATTCATAATATTCTTCAATTCAATTGTGATATAAATTTTTAACATTACTAAGTTGGATGATAATGCACGATATTAATGATGATCAACTGCTGGTAATCAATTAGTGCCAAGGATAATGTGATGCATTCTGACTTCCAAGAACAGTATTTAAACATTTTGTTCTGCTGAAGACTCACTGCTACTGCATTTCCAGCTGTGTTTAGCCACATTTACAAGCCTCTTCACATTCATTTAAATTTGTTATTTTAATCAATAATATTGAAATCACAGAGAGAAAAGCAGCCAGCTTAGTAATGACTGTAGACTCTGTTGATTTGAGCTAATTGTGCCAATTTCACACATACACAAATCACCAGGTTAAATGGAAGCTTGATCTCTTGCCTGTACAATAAGTATTTAAACAGTGACATCTCATGGTGGAAAGTTCTTTTTCTAACTAACTGGTTCTGAATTTGTAAGTGCTTGCTCTTCTTCCCTACATGTCATTTTTAGCTTTTGCTGCTTCCTGTAACTTTTGGCACTGAATTTGGTTATGTTCCCAGAACACATAGAGACTTCCCAGCTTTTGTATGTTTTCTTCTGCCATTTCTTTGACTGTTTCAAGGAATAGTCTAATGCTAAAAGTAATGACAAGGAGAGGAACTATTGAAAGAACTTCTAGTACCAGAAGAAAGAAAGAATCGGTAACTTTTGAAAGGCGAGTATCTGTCAAAGCCAAATCATTTTAAAAAGTTTCTTTAAAAACTGAGAGTTGGTGATTAAATAGAGGCAGCCAATGCATGTTACTTGTTTGAAAAATTTGGAAGGGAATGTGAAATAAAGAAAGGAAAAAAACACTAAAGTTTCATGTGAAGATGTTTCAAAGCTGTGACACTGGAGAGTGAAATGTCAGAGACCAATTGAGAGGGGCAGGTTTAATATTTTAAAGCATGTGGCGATAATTAAAGGAGTGGGTTCCCAGAGCATGGAGAAGGAAATGGAATTGGAAACTTTGTCTTAAAAGGCAGCAGAACATCAATGCTTCTGAGAATATGAAGAAGGTAAGAGAGAATATTATAAAGACTGAAATATTTTGGATCATAGAGATGCATTTTGGGGAAATCATATCAGTCAAACTTGATCTTTTAGTAAAGTAAAAAAAGATGTTATGTATTTGTAAGGGCAGAGAGTATATGGGACATCTCTATACCTTCCTCTCATTTTTACTGTGAACTTTAAAAGTGCTCTAAAAAGAACGTGTGTGTGTGTGTGTGTGTGTGTGTGTGTGTGTGTGTGTGTTATTGGGGATTAAACCCAGAGACATTCAACCTCCAAGCTACACTCTAAAGCCCTATTTTATTTTTTATTTTGAAACTGGGGCTCGCTTAGTTGCCGAAGGCCTCACTAAGTTGCTGAGGTTGGCTGTGAACTTGGAATCCTCCTGTCTCAGCCTCCCACATACTGGGATTACAGGAGTGTGCCACCATGCCTGGCTCTATTTTTTAAGAAGTTGCCATATTCCTGCAATAATAGCAGAGATTGAGGTATGAGGAAAACAAATCAAACAGCTACCATCTATGAGGAATCAGTCCAAGGACTTAAGAAAATAATTCTAAAGCAAGAATAAATTTCCAGTTGAAGCTAAACAATATTGAATTATATATGATCCCAAAGTTTTCAACTAGTATGCTCATAAAAGTATCTCAAGAAGACAGTATATAGTTTTGTGGACACAGATTGAGCAAAAGTGTTAGAGATTAGGGTGCTCATAATGGCTGCTAATAATTGAGCACCTATGGTGGCTGCTTCATTTAAGTCATTACCCATGTTGGAAAAAGTCCTGTCAGGGTTATTGTCTGCATAACACAGATTATTATTATTATTATTGTTATTGTTAGGGGTTATAGTAGTATTTATGATAACTCATTAAATGTTTACTGTGTGGTAGCGCTGGCTAAGTGTTTCATGAGAATGAGTTCAAGACAGGCACAATGGCCCAAGTCTATAGTCCCAGCTACTTGAGAGGCTGAAGCAGGAGGATTAATTGGACCAAGTGTTAATGGATCAGAAATGAAATGGGAATGTAGGAATTGTTAAACATTAATATATGAAAATTTGATATAATAAGTAATAGAAAATGTTATAGTTTGAATATACAATGACCCCTAGAAAAGCTCATGTATTGGCAATGCAAAAATGTTCAGGGATTAAATAATTGAATCAAGACTCTAATCTTATTGATCAATAAATCCACTGAAGGATTAATAATTTGAATGTATTTACTGGGTTTTTACTTAGGTGGGTGGGGCATGGCTGGAGGAGATGGGTCATTGGTGAGGTGACCTTGTGGGCTATATCTGTCCCTGGTTTCTTTCTGTCTCTCTTTCTGCTTCCAGCCACCATGATGTGAAAGCAACTTTTCTTCACCATGTGACCTAATGCCACAGTTTCTGCCTTGGAGCCAGATGACTATATGCTGTACCTCTGAAGCCATGAGCCAAATAAACTTTTCTTCCTTTAAGTTGTGCTTGTCAGATATTTTGGTCACAGTGACAGAAAAGCAGACTAAAACAGAGGATGTGATTTTTAAGATGTCAAACAATTAAGTTAAGCCCATGAAGGCTACTGGAAGTGGAACATGACAGTAGATATGCCTAAGGAATTGGACTTTATATTTCAAATAATTCAGATGGAATCAGATGACTATCGGAGACTAGACCAGATAGGTTTTGGATTTTCAGAGGATAAGAATGTGAAGTGGAATAGATAGTAGCAGGAAAGTCTATATTTTTAGTGCTAATAATATAGCAGTAGACTAGACTCTTTGTGAAATAATATTAACAAGACTTTCAAGAGGATATTATTGATGTGTTTCATAGCGTTCATAAGAGTGAGGGTGAAATAAAGGGGAACAAGAAAAATGCATTATTTTCTTATACAATTTGTAATATATTTTTGTTTCTATATGTGTTAAAAAAGATAAGATAACCACATTATCATTCACAATTGGTGTAATAATTAAGTGATTAAAATGAATGGATCATTTATGAAAACTGCTTGGTACAAACTCAATTCCCTTCTAATCCCTTTAAAATTCTATGGGCTTGATAAGTTAAGAAAAGATGAATATGAACCATTTAATTTTCTATCACTTTGGGATCTTTTCTTTTACTCTGCCTATGTTGGAAGCTGAATTAATATATAGCTCTAAAAATTAAAGACTAGAGGGCAAAAGTAAAAGAGGTCTGTGAATGGACTACCTAAAAAGACCAATACAAATTTAGATCCTCCCTCACTGTTTCAGAAGACCATTCCTTATCCTTCACTGAAATGTACGCCTCATTTAAATGAAGGATAAACAGATAAACATAAAAAAAACATACCTCTCCTTTCTAGTGCAGTCTGCAGTCATGGAATCATCAAAGTGGAAGCAGATACAGCAACCTCTTGCAATGTCACTCCATGCCAATGAGCTGAGACTAAAGATCCTGCTGTGCTAAAGTCCAGGTATCGTGTGCCAAATGTTCATTAGATCCATTTCAATTCTTCTCAAAAAAGCAATTTGGATTAAACACAATATGCCTATTTTTTAAGGCAATACATTTACAAAACTTTGGACTCCTAACTCCTAATTCATTTTCATAACATGAATCCATGTAATCTACACTTCTCAGTTTTCCACTCCTCTCTGTCCTCCCCAAATATTCCTCAATGCCATTTTCATTATTTCCAGAATCAGTGATATTAAACTCCTTTGAAGCTGAATACATTACTTCCAGTCTCCTGGAATAGGAGATACTGTGTGTGTGTGTGTGTGTGTGTGTGTGTGTGTGTGTGTGTGTGTGTGTGTGTGTTTCTCACACAGTATAAACCTCAGCATGAGAAAAATGGGTTAGCCTTCTCTTGTTCATCATTGCTGCTATAAAACTATTACTCCCCAAAACTCTTATAGAAAATGATGACTCTATTGAAGCTCATGAATATGTTTATGCTGTTTTCTCTCCTCTTAATAAAGTAACAGCTTAATTTCTATAGGAATTATTATATATTAGACACTGTTTGAAGCATTTTGAATATTTTACTTAATCATAACAAAAACACCCATGCCTCCCAACTCCTCCTCCAATCTCCTTCAGCTCACATAGATGTGTTCTCTTTTTCTAATAATTAAATGATAAAATTTCATAAAGTTCAGTCCTAAACATATTCAGTTCTCACTCTTTATTATCTCTATATGTCTCTAGTCTGCAAATAAACTCACTTATGGCTTAAGCACCAAATCACATCTCTCTAGCTCATACTTTGAGATGTATTTCAATTTATGTAACTAATTATTTGGCACCTCTATTTATGTATTCTAAAAACACTCATTCAATAGTTAACACTTATCTGCATATACTTTATTAGAATAAATAGAACTATCATCTGTTTGTTGGTATGTTAGGGCTATAGGAATCATCTCTGATATATGACACGTTTTATTCTACTAATACATCACCAAGTATCTTCACTTTATTTTTGAAATGCATTTTAAGTACATCCATTTTACTCAGTCAATAACATTTTTTGTTTATTTGTTTAAACTTTCATTACCTCCTAGCTGGACTGTACTTCCCTAGTATATGGCTTAGATGTGGTTTGAGTGTGTCCCTTAAAGTTTCACATGTTGGAAACTTGGTCCAAGTTGGTGCCATGACAATGGAAATTTTAAGGGGTGGGACTTAGTGGGAGGTCTTTAGGTCATTCAGGAGATCGTCTTTGGGGAAGATTAAGGTAGATTTGTGACGTCTCTAAACCTCACAAAGACAGGTAGTTATGAGTGAGCCTGACCCTTTTTTCACCCTCTGGCTCCCTATTCTGAGATGTGAGATGTGATCTTTTCCTCTCATAGATACTCGGGCCATTGCTATCTGCCATCAGGTGGTACAACCAAAAGAGGCTCTCAGGAGAGTTGGTGCTATGCTGTTTAAACATTTGGCCTCCCAAAACAGTGAGCTAAATAGACTTTTAGTCTTTATAAAGTTAGCCTGCTTCAGGTTTTCACCAAAATAAAACAAAATGAACTTATTGCACACCACTGCATTTATTCTTGATAGCTCAAAATGCTAATATATTTATTCAGAATGGTATTTCAAAAATTCTCCCTAGCTTCACATTGTCCTTGGGTGAATTACAAAATCCTTAACATAGCCTATAACACATTAGATTGATTGTTTCTATACTCCCCTTTAGACTCTTTGTGCACCCATCTCTGCTTTGCTTTGTCCTTCAATCCCACTAATCTCTTTCATCTCTGATTACTTAGTATGCTCCCTCTACCACGGAGAATTTACATAGCCCATTACTTTCATCTGCAACACTCTGTGTCTTCTATTGCTGTTCAGTCTTTAGATACTATCTCCTTGAAGAGTAGCTTTGCTTAATTGTTACTTTAGTAGGCACACCGTTTACTAACTCATCATTTACTGGAAAGACACTTTTAATTATTTTTGTCTCCAAATTCTGGTTTTCTTATTCTTTATTGATAACCATTATATTCCCAACATATATCGGGCATATGGTAGATTATGTACATACCTTATAAGCAATGACTCAGAAATCTATAAGGGAAAAAAAAGGCTCTAAAATATAAGCTGTAGGTCTTCAATTTGATATTGGAGATATCAAATTGATATATACATTGATATATATATATATATAATTATATATAAATTTTATATATAATGTGTACTGGGGATTGAACTCATGGGCATTCTACCTCTGAGCTACACTCTCAGATCTCAGCCCTATTTTATTTTTTATTTTGAAATAGGGTCTCATTAAGTTGCAGAGGGCCTCACTAAATTGCTGAGGCTGGCCTTGAACATGTGATCCTCCTGTCTTAGTCTCCCAGGTAGTAAGATTACAGGCTTGTGCCACCAGGCCCAGTGATATTGGATAATTTTTAGTATAATACACTTCATAGTTAAATCTGGCTGAAAAAAGCTTACCAAAAACTTTACTTGGCAATAGAAACAAATAAGTTTGGCAACATTATTAAAGGATAAATATCATATAGTACCTATCCTTTAGTGACTAGCTACTACTTCATTTTTATTCTTCTGGCAACTTTGATTGGATTCCATGAGTTAGACTATTTTGTCTATTCTCAATTGAATTCTAGGCATATTTCAAAACTTTTTCTTAACTTAATCAAATCATCAACTCAGCTAGGCATGGGTGATGTGTGCCTATAATCTCACTACTCTGGAGGCTGAAGCAGGAGGATTGCAGATTCAAGGCCATCCTCAGGAACATAGAAAGACCATATTTCAAAAACAAAAATAAAGAAGTAGAACACTCTTGGGTTAAATCTCTAATAACCCCCCCCAAAAAAAGAAAAAAAATTACTAACTCTATTAATTAGGTCTCTCCACTGAAATAGAGCCAATAGAATACATATAGGTGTATAAGAGTAGCACCTCTATGGTGCTGCATGCCTGTAATTCTAGTGCTTGGGAGGCTGAGACAGGAGGAAAATAGGTTATGCCAGCATCAGCAACTTAGAGAGACCCTGTTTCAAAATAAAAGAAATGAAAGGAATGGGGGTATATTTCAGAGGTAGAATGCCACTTGGTTCAATTCCTAATACCAAAATAAAAGGATATTTATGGAATTGGATTCAGAGAATATGAAGGCTGAGAAGTCCCATCAAATGTTATCTGCCAGCTGGAGAAGCAGAAAAGCCAGTGGCATAATCAGTCTGAGTCCCAAATTTTGAGAAGCAAGAGAGCAGATGTTGTAACTGTAAGTCCAAGGTTGAATGACTAAATACTAAAGAAGCCACTGCAATAAGACCCAGAGTTGGACGTCCTGAGACTAAGGAGCTCTGATGTCCAATGCTAGCAGATTGATATGTCAGCCCAAGAACAAAGAGTGAATTCACTCTTCCTTTTCTTTTTCTGTTCTATTCTGGCTTCCTAAATGGATTGGAGACACCTGATCAAATTGAGCACATGGTGTCTCCTTCACTCAGTAAGTATTCTGACTGGCAAAGACTTGACACATGTGGTAAAAAGTATATTATTATCTTGCTCCATTAAAATATTTTACTATATTTGGTGATAAAATTATTTTGCTCATTGAAACCTTTCTTCTACCTTGATTATTTAATAGTGAAGAAAGGAATATACATTTTATCTTTAAAATAAAGCAGGCCGGGCGTGGTGGCGCACGCTTGTAATCCCAGCATTCGGGAGGCTGAGACTGAAGGATCCGGGTTCACGGCCAGCCTCAGCTACCTAGTGAGGCACTCCACAACTTAGTGAGACCCGGTTTCAGAATAAAGAACAAAAAATAGGGCTGGGGGTGTAGCTCGGAGGTAGAATGCCCCTGAGTTCAACCCCCAGCACCGCAAAAAAAAAAAAAAAAAATAATAATAATAATAAAACATATGTATATTGATATATGTCATTAGGGAAAGTTTCCAAGTCCCTGTTCTCTTCATCCTCCTCTTCATCGTAGTCTGGGAAGGTACAAAGGGAAGAGTGTCACTTACAATTGAAAATGACAAAAGGAAATTTTTCTTGTGACTTATATAAGACTGATTAGAATGACTGAAGTCCCAAGAATCTTTGCTTTTAGTTCAATTCAAATATATTCACTAAGTGTGTGCTTATTTTCTTATGACTGGAAACTCAGATTTATGATACTAACTGGCTTTTATTTTTATTGAAAATCTGATTTCTTTTATAGAGCTGCTTATTTTGTAAGCTATAATGGCCCACAGAAGGATATACCTCTGGCTTATAGGACTGGCACTCATACTATACAATATTTTTAGGCATAATATTCTCACCATCATTTTTCATGTATTTTTTATTTTACCCTTTGTGTATATGTTAAAACTGAAAAGAAATTGTTGACATTCTTTGCGATGACACCTTAAGAAGTCATTCCAAATCTTCATACTCTTTTCAATCTAGTGAGCTTTGTTGTCATGTTTGACTTTGACTTCCTATTACATCAGATAAATAATATGGTTTCTAGAGAAAATAAAAAAAGATAGCAATTTTAAGATATGTATTTTTCTCCTCACATTCCTAGAGATCTAGGCATAACATTTGCCAAAAGACAGATTTATAAAGTGCTTCTGTTTACAAAGTTGAAGATATTTCAATTGTCAAAGTTAAGCACTTCCATAGAGGAAAATTTTTTTAAAAAAGAAAGGATAAACTTATGAATGGCTGCCATGAAATTTATAAGAAGCATGGCAATTATTATCCAGGTTAAGTGTCACTTTTATGTGTGTGTGTATGTGTGTGTGTGTGTGTGTGTGCGTGTGTGTGTGTGAACCCAAGGACATTTTACCTCTGAGTTACACCACCTTCACTCCTGTATTTTTTTTTTTTTTTTTTTGCCGTACTGGGGATTGAACTCAGGGGCACTCTACCTCCGAGCTATACCCCCAGCCCTATTTTTTATTCTTTATTTTGAAACTGAGTATCACTAAGTTGCGGAGTGCCTCACTAGGTAGCTGAGGCTGGCCGCAAACCAGGATCCTCCAGTCTCAGCCTCCCGAATGCTGGGATTACAAGCGTGCGCCACCACGCCCGGCTCACTCCTGTATTTTTAATTTTGAAACTGGTTCTCACTAAGTTACCTCACACTGTCCTCTCATCATAGGTCTTCCTGTCTCAGCCTCTTAATTAAGTGTCATTTGAAATTCTACTGTTTTGTGGTTTTGGAGCATTATGATTAATTCTGTATACTCTTCCAGAACACAGCTCACTTGGCGAAGTGCATGGCTATCTGAGTGCCTCTCCTCATGAGTCCAGACCTATTCAAGGCCAAAGGTTCTGAGGTTATCTCAGGGTGCACCAGAAGGTCCCTCTGGAGTTATGAGTGCAATCGTCATTTGAAATGATGCAGTTAGAGAGAACTGTCAAAGCCAGACACTGAAGAGGCTGTGGAAGGTATGAATTAAAGTTAACCGCCTGATCTTGTACCTTAAACATGAGGTCCATATGCCTAACCTATTCACTTGTTATACTCAAAGACACAGTAATGGTGACCATATTAAAAAGCAATATTAAAATACATGCCTCCCACGCTGAAGTAAATTTACTTCACTATGGAACACTGTGGATTTACAAATAATGTGACAGGCTTATTCCTTCTCTATTATTCCAAGTAAGACAAGTAAACTAAAATATCCCCAAATTTTAATTAGAAACATCTGTGTTTTTATGCCAATGAAACAAGGGCATATGTGAATAATTTAGCTTTCACTTTATGTAGGCAATTAAACTTGTGTGTGTGTGTGTGTGTGTGTGTGTGTGTGTGTGTGTGTGTGTTACTAAGGATCGAACCCTGAGGCATTCTACCTCTGAGATACACCCCCACATCTTTTTATTTTTTGTTTCAAAACACGGTTTCATAAGTTAAAACACACTGGCCTCCAGTCTGTGATCCTCCTGTCTCAGCGTCCCAAGAACTGGGATTACATTTATGTACAACTATGCCTGAATTACACTATTATATTCTTAATAGTTAGTGTGAAGAATGACTTAGCAGAGTTGGCAACCAATCCTCCAAAAGTAGATTATTGATTACTAATAATATACTCCTTTCTCAACTTAATGATACAGAACAGAGTTGTTGTTGTTGTTATTTTTTTTGCAGTACTGGGGATGGAACCCAGGAGCATTCTACCTCCGAGCTACAGCCCCAGCCCTCTGCCCTATTTTTTACTCTTTATTTTGAAACAGGGTCTCACTAAGTTGTAGAGGGCCTCACAAAGCAGCCAAGGCTGGCCATGAACCAGATCCTCCAGTCTCAGTCTCCCAAATGCTGGGATTACAAGTGTGTGCAACCACATCCGGCCAGAAGAGAGTTTTAATTTAATAACAAATCAACTTTTCATGAGGCTCAGAAATTTACGTATTTTGAAATGCAACTACTACTTTTACACGTATATTCTTAAAGAAAAATGAGGCAGGGCATGGTGGCATGCTCTTGTAATCCTAGTATTTGGTAGGCAGAAGGATCACAGGTTCATGGCCAGCCTCAACAATTTAGTGGAAGTCCTCCACAACTTAGTGAAATCCTGTTACAAAATAAAAAATAAAAAAGAACTGAGTGTGTAACTCAGAAGCAGAATGGACCTGGGTTTAATTCCCAGCACATACCCTCACACACTTACACACACACACACACACACACACACACACATAAAGAAAAAAAAGAAGAAGAGGAGGTGGAAGAGGAGGAGGAGGAGGAGGAGGAGGAGAAGGAGGAAAGAAATGAAGAAAGAAAAAAAGAAATGTTGCAAGGAATATTTAAAAAATTATTGGATATTTAATTTAAAATGCTATATCTATAATCAGGATAAATGACGAAAAAGGATAGTATTAAAAAATAAACGAATTCTTTGATAACAATACCAAAAGCTATAGAAGTTGCAGAACCAATTCCAGAAAGAATGATAGGAAGCTAGACACAATGACTTAATCCAAGTACTTGGGAGGCTGATACAGGAGGATCAAAGGTTTAAGGATAGCCTTGGCAACTTAGTGAGACCCTGCTTCAAAATGAGAAAAAGGGACTGGGGGTTTAATTCATAGGTAGAACACCACTGGGTTCAATCCTAGTACCAAAAAGAAAAAGAGAGAGAGAGAGAGAAAGAGAGAGAGAGAGAGAGACTTTTATTTTAAATAAAGATTGTATGTTCAAGTTTTACATTTTACACACCAGCCTCCAAACAAAATGCTAAATTACTTATCTCACATCCCAAGGATAAACAAATTATTATTCAGTATTTTATCCAGAGATTTTT
>PVLC010019825.1:0-30023 GCA_004027655.1 Graphiurus murinus
TGGTATCTGATAGCATTTCTCCCTCTAAGAACATATAGTCCAATGGAGCAACCAACCAGTAAAAGTGCAGTATTGCTACACTGTGTTAGGTGCTTTGATGAAGATAAGCACTGGGAGGCAAAGATAGACTGCAGTTACCCCCAGGGGGTTGCAGACAGAAGGGCTTGCTGAAGAATATGGCTTGATAGCTGAGATCTGAGGATGAGAAGCAGAAGTTGGGTGAAAGTGTTCCAGGTAAAGAGCAGAGCATGCAGACCAATGTGGATATGCAGTGTACCTTCCATTCCACCAGGGCCAAAACACAAGGTAACAGATATGCTTATTCTCCTATGTTCTTGTGAATGACAGTTCCTTGTAAGGAATCACACATGGTACTTCAGTGACCAGAACACCCTGGATGTGTATTTATCTGGACCATCATTTTATAACAAATCCAATACCCTGGCAATTTGGTTTCAAGAGAGATTCCACTATCTGGAACTGCAGAGCAAGGAGCTTTTTGAACTTTGAATAATACTAGGTTCAAATTTGTTGTGATTACCCCACACCTTTCTTGGAAAGTCCTTGGTCCCTACAACCTCATGACATTTAAAGGAAGTGTGGTGTCCGACAAGACCAATATGTTCTTACAAATGAGCAACATAATTCTATTCTTGCTCTAAGTGCTTAAAGCATTTAGGGAATCTGTGCCTTTGTAAATTAACAATTCTGAAAATTAAAAGCAAGTGGATTGTTTCTGTAAAAATCTACATGCTTATGAATCATTTTCACAACAATCATACTAGTCATAAATTAGAATTTCTCCCCTAAGGATAATCAGAAATAGATGTTAAACACAATTAAACCTGAATGCTCTGTATATTTTCTTTCAATCTTTGCTGGGTACAGTAGCTCATGCCTATAATCCTAGTACTTGGGAACCTGAAATAGGAAGATCATAGGTTTGAGGCCAGCCTCAACAATTTAGCAAGACCCCCATAGCAACTTAGTGAGATCCTGGTTCAAAATAAATAAAAAGGGCTGAGTGTGTAGCTCAGAGGTAGAGTGTCCCTGGGTTAAATACCAAGTACTAAAATAAATAAATAAATAAATATAAAAAATTAAAACAATAATCATAATGGTCATAAATTGTAATTTCCTCTCCCAAGGATAACCAGAAACAGATGTTATAATCAAAGCTGACTGCCGTATGTTTTCTTTTGATCTTTGAATAATTGCTGCACTCATTTCAGACAGTCATTAAAGCTTTGTAATTTTCTAGTTTTACAAAATCAGATAGAATAACTTTGAGTAGTGTTTCCTTCTTTCATTGAAAAGTAATTATGGGGAGTCAACCACTTACTTCCAAGGGCTCTGTTAGGTGCTGGGAAAATAGATTCCTCCCTGCAATAAAATGACAGCAAGGGGAGAGACGGAGAGGAGGGAAAAAGCAAAGTAGAGGAGCTACAGAGTAGAAGAGGGAGAGCCCAGGGGCTGGGGCCCTTCAGCTCTTTACCTCAGAACCACTGATCCAAACGAGTCTCAGGAGGGTTTGGCTTTGAGAATTTGGATTTTTAAGGAGCCCCTTGAATTATTTTCACACACACAAGTTGGAGAACCTTTGCTTTGACAATGAAGGGTAAGCAAGGACTGTTAGGCCTGAGAGGAGAGTGAGTGGCTGTCTTAGGAGGAGTACTCTGCTAGCCTTGTGGGGGGAGGCAGGCATTTAAATTTTGCCATGTGAGAGAACTAGACCAATTGGCTAATATAACAGTATCAACTAGAAGTAAAAAATGGGGTTATGTGAAGAGATGGAATCATAATTAGGATTTAGATGAAGAATTAGTGTCATGCCTCATCTGATTATTTTAATTAATTGAAAGTTTACTATTTTACATTTTTTTGTAAAGATTAATTCCAGTGGATCAACATGTCATAGTTAAAATATCAGGAAACATAAAGAACAATAAGCTGGGTGTAGTGGCCCACTCCTGTGATCCCAGTACTTGGCAGGCTGAGACAGGAGGATCACAGGTTTGAGGCCAGCCTCAGCAAGTTAGCAAGACCCTCAGCAACTTAGTGAGACCCTGTTTGAAAATTTAAAAAGGGTTTAGGGGAATAGTTCAGAGGTAGAATGCTTTGGGGTTCGATCCTCAATATCACACACACAAATGTTTTTAAAAAGACAATGAATTAGAACAAGTCAAGAATAGAGACAGAAAGTATGTGAAAGTCTACAGAAAAGATAGAGAATGGAAACTATGGCAGTATAACAGGATGGTGGGAAGGGCACCATAAAGCACTAAGGGGGAGATGGAAGGATTTGATCTCAAATTAAATGGGAAAGATGAGGAGTAAAAATAGCTGTGACTTTATTTTAAAGGTAAAATTTCATTATTTCAGAATTACTGGAATTTAGAACTGATTCAATATGATCTACCTTAATGAGATCATGTCACAGAAATTGTTCAATGCAAAGCATCTCAAAAAATCAAAAGTACAGCTCAGTATAATTTTTCACTGTTCTGAAAACAAGCTCCATGAATGACAAAGAATTTACACATCATCTTTGGATTTAAGGCTTGCTCTTCTGCTGTGGCCTCATCATGCTGTGTTGAAATTGTATGCTTCCCTGGTCTCTTGCCCCATGCTAGTAGTACCCCAGCTGTAGGATTCACCTTCTTCTCCTATTGCTACAATGACTTGCACATAGTAGGTCCTCCGTGCTTAGTCTCGAATCTACAAACTGATTCATTAGTTGTGGTTCTGATTGGAAGTAGCACTTTCTAGGAAAATAACTTTCAGAGAACCCTTAATGCATGCCTCTGCTTTCAAAACAAGGACATACCAGTAGGGCGTGGGTGGTGGCACATGCTTGTAATCCCAGTACTTGGGAAGTAGAGACAGGAGGATCACTGGTTCACAGCTAGCCTCAGCAAGTTGTGAGGCCCTCTGCAACTTAGTAAGACCCTGTTTCAAAATAAAGAATAAAATAAGGTTGGAGGTATAGCTTGAAGGTAGAAAGCCCACGGGTTCCATCTCCACTACCACAAAACAAAGCAAAAAAAAAAAAAAAAAAAAAAAAAGTCACACCTAAACCTCCAATAGAAATCTGTTGTCCTCTGGCAGTGTGTTTACACTGGAAAATCCAAATGCAAGGTGATCCAGCCAGTCACAGGGATATTTAGGACATTGTATGTCATAGTAGGGAACAGTTTGAGAATGAGAGCCCCTGTGTGAACTGCAGCAGATGGCTGTCCAGATGTTTTTTATGGTTGTTTCAGCTGTCAGTTTGACTTTGGAGAAATGACCTGGGTTTGCCCGTGGTTTCTCCGATTGGATTTTGCAAAGCCTTAGTGTGCAGAGTGAAAGCGCTGCTATTTATAAAGACAGCGGCAATATTTGCCTAATAGAAATTTTAAAATGGGACAGGAATTTTTAAGTCTTTGGAGTTGTTTTCAAGACTTCAGTCACTAATATTCTCCCAATTCAAGATGATTTTAGAATATAGAATTGAATGGTACCTGGAAGATGATCTCTTCTAGCATGTATCTTCTTACCCATGAGGAAACTCAGACTCATACAAATGAAGCGATGTGTGAGGTCCATGGCTCAGCAGGGCAGAACTGGTTTAGAATCCAGTTCCTGTGGCAGTTTGTCCAATGTATACAGATTTTATTTCAGGTTTATTTTGATCAAGAGCTTATTATACTCTCTAACTATACCTAATGCCTATTTCTTTTTAAGTTCCCTCCATTTCTTTAGTGCTCATGTTTCTTGATCTTCTCTTAGATTTGTGATTAATAAAGTTTTGTCTGATGGACTTATTCTAATATAAACCAGCAAATATCCTTATAGGCTATTTGGCGAACCTCAAGTCAATTTCTATGCAAACCAGTTATTTACACGATACATGATGAAACCAAGAAAGAAATTTCTATGGGCAAATAAAAATAACCACTTGGTGGGTCTGAACTTGAGTTAGCAAAAAGTACTTGTTGCTACGGTTTAAGCCTCTTGCAATATTATTGTGTTTAATCCTTATGGTGAACATATAAGGTAATTTTATCTTTAATAAATGGAGACTCAAAAATAAAAATAAGTTGTTTAAGGTCACACTACTAAAAAGTCCCAGAGCATGGAAGATGGTCTGGAACCCGGGTCCATATGATTCCATAGCCTCTGCCCCTCCTTACTTCTGTCAACACTAATCTCAAAGAGGATCATCACAACTCTGCTTAGGGGCACCATGGCTACCATGGGAACTTTCTCTCAGTAGGTCAATAAGAGTCACTGGATTGAGATGGTGGGATAGAATTCACAATGGTTTCACAGACTATAAAGCTAATTAAAACAAAGACAGGGAAAAACTAATATGAATTGAACCACTTTATCCAGCAGAAAATGCCAGTTAACAACAGATTTAGGAGATGGATGGGAAAAATATAGCTGATGGCTGTAGCTTCCTTCCTTGGAAGCAAAATGCTATGAGAAGGGTTAATATTCCTTTTTTTGCATGCTCTGTGCCTGCCAACAGTGCAATACATGTGACCTCTTCTCCTCATTACCATTCAGTCTCCTCCTGAATCTCCTTTTTAGTTATACAGGGTTCCTTGTCATCGCCTTTGTTGTCATGTTTTGCCTTCTGGTTAAACAATAACAGCAATTAGAGCAACTTTGCAATTATAAGTAAAAATAAAGAAATTACTGAGCTTTAGAATCTTTAAAAGGACTGGAAAACATTCACAGAAAAATAAAAGTAACCCATTTCTACTTCTATACATTAGATCAGATTCCTGCAACTATATGCAACTTACTTTGCATTATATTTCATTTTGTTTTTTATATTTTATTTTGTCAAAAGTATAATGACCTTCTGCATTCCCGGAGACCAGAGGTGAAGTAAGTGATTCCTGAACTCCACATCCTAACCAGGTGGCATATCATGGCACCTTCGACAGTGACTGGAATATGTGGTATGACCAGCTTAAGCCCCCACGGGGCCACCTCAGCTCACCTCTCTCTCCAGAGCCAGAGCAGTGATCAACTGCACTGCAGAGCTTGAATCAAAACTGCTACAGGAGCAGCTTCTTGATGGAAGGAAAGAAAATCAAAACAAGAGAAAAGTGAACAAAGCAACAAAAGCAGTTGATCAGAACCCAGAAAGTAGACAAAGGAGCAGTCGCCTGTGTGGCAGTGGTAGCCATCATTTTGCCAGCCACCCACAGCAGTAGAGATCTACCCAAAAGATCTGCAGAGGCCAAATCAGGTCTGTTCTTACAAACCTGCAGGGTTTTTTATTTTGTTTCTTGTTGTTTTTGGGGTTTTTTGTTTTGTTTTTACTCTGTTTTCACTTTGTATTGCTTTGATTTATCTATGTTCGGAGGATTGGATGCTTTGTTAGCTTTTGCTAGACGCTAGAAGTCAACACTTGAAACCCACCAAACGTACCAATAGAGTGGACAGAAGAAGTCCCAGAGTAATTGTAACTCAGTACAAGATACCATTCACAGAGAGAAAATAAAAATAAGAAACCTATAAATTCAGAGAAAGCATGCAAGAGCAGCAAAGATATAAATTTAAGAACAGGAAAACCATGGGAAGGAAAAAAATAGCAAAGAAACAATGAATCAACACAATCCCACAATAACAGAACTCAACAAAACTGAATGGCAGAGATTACCAGAAGAACAATTCAGATCTTTAATAATAGAAACAATACAAAACTTCCAGAAAGAATGCAGAGAAAGCTGGAAAGAAATAAAGGAACAAATAAACAAAGAATCTGACACCCTGAGCAGGAATCATAGAGAAGGCTTGAGGGAAGTGAAGGATGTGAATGATGCAATAACAGAAGTGAAGGCATCAATACAAACTATAAACAGTAGATTAGACCACATGGAAAATAAAATATCATTCCTAGAAGATGACCATTCCAAAACTGAACCCATTGTACATAATCTAGAAAAAAAAAATTCGACAGTATGAATCCGACATCGATGAAATCTGGGCCAACTTTAAAAGAGCTAACCTAAGAATAATAGGCATAGAAGAGGGATTAGAAGTTGAAACTAATGGAATAAACAACCTTTTCAAAGAAGTAATATCAGAGAATTTTCCAAACATAGAAAGAGAAGTTGACACACAGGTGCAGGAATCATATAGAACCCCCTTCAGACAAGACCAAGAAGAGGTTCACCACTCCACATAATAATCAAGCTGACTAATGTAGAGGCCGTGGAGAGAATTCTAAAGGTAACAAAAGTAAAAGGCCAAGTGACATTTACAGGCAATCCAATTAGAATCACTCCAGACCTCCCAAACCAAGTCATGAAAGCCAGGAGGGGCTGGAGTAACATATTCCAAACTATGAAAGAAAATAACTTGCAGCCAAGATTCTCTTACCCAGCAAAACTCGCTCTCAAAATTGACAGGGATGTAAAACCATTCCATGACAAACAGAAACTGAAAGAATTTATGTCTTCCAAAGCAGCACTAGAGAAAATACTCAAAGAGATTAACTACAAAGAAGAACTAACAAGTAAATGTCAGAACCAGAGAAACAATAATTTCCAAGAAGCAAACAACTAAGCAAAGAAGAACAAACACTACCGCAAACAGAAGTCAAAACTCAAAATGTTAGGAATTAAAAATCATGTCTCAATAATCACACTGAATATAAATGGTCTCAACTCCCCAATAAAAGGGCAGAAGGTGGCAAAATGGATTAAAACCCAGAATCCATTTATATGCTGCCTGCAAGAAACATACCTTACGAGCAAAGATTCCCACAAACTAAGGGTGAAGGGCTGGAGTAAGATAATCCATGCCAATGGAACTTGAAGACAAGCAGGAGTAGCAACTATGATATCAGACAAATTAGATTTCAAGCCTAAGCTTATCAAAAGAGATAAAGCAGGTCATTTTCTACTAGTAAAAGGAACAATCCAGCAAGAGAAAATAACAATTATCAACATCTATGCCCCAAACATATGTGCAACCACTTTCATAAAACAAACTCTGCATGATATAAAGTCACACAGAACCCAATACATTAATACTAGGAGACTTCAATACTCTTCTCACATCACTAGACCAACCCTCTAAAAAAAAAAAGGTAAGTAAAGATACTTCAGGCATAAATAATACCATAAACCAAATGGACCTGTTAGACACATACAGAATATTTCACCCAACTACAGCTGAATTCACATTTTTCTCAGCAGCCCATGGAACCTTCTCCAAAATAGACCACATTCTGGGCCACAAAGAGAGCACTGGCAAATTCAAAAAATGTAGCATAATTCCCTGCATCTTTTCAGACCACAGTGGAGTGAAATTAGAAACCAACTCTAAGAAGACCCAGAGTAACCATGTAAACACATGAAGACTGAGCACCACACTGCTGAACGAGGAACAGGTCATAGAAGAAGTAAGAGGAGAAATTAAAAAATTCCTAGAAACCAATGAAAACAGACACAACATATCAAAACCTCTGGGACACCTTGAAGGCAGTACTAAGAGGAAAATTCATAGCACTGAGTGCCCACATAAGGAGAACAGAAAATCACCAAATATATAACCTAATGACAGCTCAAAGCCCTTGAAAAACAGAACAGCTTAACCACAAAGCCAGAGGAAGACAGGAAATTATGAAAATCAAAGCAGAAATTAATGAAAAAGAGAATAAAAAAAATACAGAAAATAAAAGAAACCAAAAGCTGGTTTCTTGAAAAAATAAACAAGATCGATAAACCATTGGGCAACCTAACCAAAAGAAAGAGAGAAGTAACCCAAATTACCAAAATAAGAGATGAAAAAGGTGATATTACTACTGACAGTGTAGAAATACAGAGGATCATCAGAAACTATTTTGAAAATCTATACTGCAACAAAATGGAAAATCTAGAAGAAATTGACAATTTTCTAGATACATATAACCTTCCTAAATTGAGTCAAGAAGATATAGAAAACTTAAATCCATCAATAACAATAAAAGAAATAGAAACAGCAATAAAGAGTTTACCATCAAACAAAAGCCCAGGGCCAGATGGTTTTCCAAGTGAATTTTATAAAATATTTATAGAAGAGCTAATCCCCAAACTCCTCAAACTATTCCATGAAATAGAAAGAAATGGGACCCTCCCAAACACTTTCTATGGAGCCCACATCACATTAATACCAAAGCCAAATAAACACAGCTCAAGAAAAGAAAACTATAGGCCTATTTCATTGATAAACTTAGATACAAAACTGCTAAACAAAATACTAGCAATGCGCATTCAAAACCACATCAAGAAAATTATACACCATGTCCAAGTCAGGTTCATCCCAGGGATGCAAGGCTGGTTCAACATACGAAAAACAATCCATGTAATTCACTACATAAACAGAATGAAAGACAAAAACCACATGATCATCTCAATTGATGCTTAAAAAGCCTTTGACAAGATCCAAAACCCATTCATGCTAAAAGCAGTGCAGAGAATCGGAATAGAAGGAACATACCTCAAAATCATAGAGGCAATATACAATAGGCCCAGAGCCAACATCATATTAAATGGAGAAAAACTGCAAGAGTTCCCACTAAAAACAGGAACAAGACAAGGATGTTCATTATCACCTCTTCTATTCAACATAGTACTTGAGACTCTAGCCAGAGCAATAAGGCAAGAAAAGGAAATCAAAGGGGTAAAAATAGAGAAAGAAGAACTAAAATTATACCTTTTTGCAGATGACATGATACTATACTTAGAAGACCCAACAAAGTCAGCCAGAAAACTCATAGAACTGTTCAACAAATTCAGCAAAGTGTCTGGATACAAAATCAATCTTAAAAATCAGAAGCTTTCCTGTATGCCTACCATAAAACCACTGAAAAAGAAATCCAGAAAACAATTTCACTCACAATAGCACCCCCCAAAAAAATACTTAGGGATAAACCTAACCAATGTGGTAAAAGACATCTATAAGGAAAACTACAAAAAGTTGAAAAAAGAAATCGATGAAGACCTTTAGAAGATAGAAAAATGTACCATGCTCTTGGATAGTCAGAATCAATATCATCAAAATGGCCATCCTCCCCAAACTGATTTACAGATTTAATGCAATACCCATAAAATTACCATGGTCAGTCCTCACAGACATAGAAAAATCAATACTTAAATTCATTTGGAACAATAAAAAGCCCAGGATAGCCAAAGTAGTTCTTAGCAACAAAAACCATGCTGAAGGAATCACAATATCTGACTTCAAACTCTACTACAAAGCCACAGTAATAAAAACAGCATGGTATTGACACAAAAATAGACACATAGACCAATGGAGCAGAAGATTCAGAAACAGACCCACGTGCTTACAGTCAACTGAATTTTGACAAAGGAACCAAAAACATAAACTGGAAAAAAGATAGCCTCTTTAACAAATGATGTTGGCAAAACTGGTTAACCATATGCAGGAAAATAGAAATAAACCCCACTTTCTCACCCTGCACAAGAGTCAACTCAAGGTGGATCAAAGACCTGGAAGTCACGCCAGAGACCTTGCAGATACTTGAAGAGGGCATAGGCCCAACACTTCAACACATAGGCACAGGTAAAAACTTTCTCACCAAGACCCCAAAAGCACAAGCAACTCAAAGGAAGATCAATACATGGAATTTCATTAAACTAAAGAACTTCTGTAGAGCAAAGGAAACTATCAAGAACCTCAACAGAGAGCCCATGGAGTGGAGAAAATTTTTGCCAGCTACTCTTCTGATAGAGGACTAATATCTAGGATATACAGAGAACTCAAGAAACTCACAGCTAAGAAAACAAATAACACAATCAAAAAATGGGCAAAGGATCTAAATAGACACTTCACAAAAGAAGAAATACAAATGGCCAATAAATGTATGAGGAAATGTTCCACATCAGTAGCTATCAGAGAGATTCAAATCAAAACTACCTTGAGATTTCACCTAATTCCAATCAGAATGGCAATCATCAAGAACATAAACAACAACATATGCTGGTGAGGGTGTGGAGAAGTGGGAACCCTAATACACTGTTGGTGGGATTGCAAATTAGTGCAACCACTTTGGAAAACAAATGGAGGATCCTCAGATGAATGGGAATGAACCTACCATATGATCCAGCAATACCACTTCTGGGTATCTACCCAAAAAAATGGAAATCAAACTATCAGACCAACGCATGTGTATCTATGTTTATAGCAGCACAATTTACAATTGCCAAACTATAAAAACAGTCAAGATGTCCATAAACAGATGAATGGATTACAAAACTATGGGTTGTGTACACAATGGAATTTTACTCAGCCATAAAGAAGAACAAAATCATGTTATTTGCAGGGAAATTGATGCAATTGGAAAACATTAGGTTAAGTGAGATTAGTTAGTCACAAAAAGTAAAAAATCGTATGCTCTCTCTAATATGTGGAAGTGAGGGAGAAAATGGGACATAAGAGGGACTCTAGATGAAGAAGGAGAGTCCTTAGGTGAGCAAAGAATTTGACTTAATGGAAAGTGATGGGAGGAGGGGGAACACACTAATGAGCATGATGTACTTTCATGAACACATCAAAATCAATCACTAAACTGAATTTGAGAAGCAGGGAGGAGGAGGGAGTGGGGTGGGAATTGGGGAAGGGTTAAATGAGAAATGTGTGCATGTATGCCTTTACCTTTACCAGCTTGTACCTAACAAAGATGTATGATTACAATGCACCAATTAAAAATAAATAAATTAAAAATAAATAAATAAAAAAAGAAAAGCATTTGATAAAGTTCAACATCCCTCATAATAAAAACTCTGAACAAATTTGGTATAGAGGATCGTATCTCAACATAATAAATGCAAATCCAGAGTAAATGTCACATCAAATAGAAAAATACCAAAAGCATTTCTTTTAAAATTGGGCACAAGACAAGGGTGTCCATATCATTGTTCTTATTCAATATTGTACTAAAAAATTTAGCTATAGAAATTAGGCAACAGGAAGGAATAAAAAGCATTATAATTAGACAATTAGAACTTATAAATTCAGTAAAGAAGCAGGATACAAAATCAACATAAATAAATATGGCATTTATATGTACCAATAATGTATTTTCCAAGAAAGAAGTAATGAAAGCAATCCCATTCATACATATGCAGATACACACACACACACACACACACACACACACACACACACACACACACAAAATAACTAGAAACAAATGAAACTAAGGCGGTGAAAGACCTCTACAATGAGAATCACAAACACTAAAGAAAGAAATTGAAGAAGACACTAAAAGATGGAATGACCTCCCATGTTAATTGATCGGAATAGTTAGTATTGTTAAAATGTTTGTGCTACCTAAAATAATCTGTAGAGTTGATGCAATCCCCATCAAAGTATCAATGACATTCTTCACAGAACTAGGAAAAGCAATCCTTAAACTCATGCAGAAGCATGAAAGACTCCAAATAGATAAAACAGTCCTGAGAAAAAAAGAGCAAAGCTGGAAGCATCACAACACTTGATTTCAAGACATACTACAGAACCATAGTAACAAAAACAGCATGGTACTGGCATGACAACAGACACATGGGCTGATGGAACAGAAAAGAGATCCCAGAAATAAACCCACACATCTACAGCCAACTGATTCTTGACAAATGTGCCAAAAACATGCATTGGAGAAGGAAAGCTTCTTTAACAAATAGTGCCAGGAGAACAGATATCTACATGCAGAAGACTGGAACTTGGCTCCTATCTCTCACCCTGTATAAAAATCAACCCCAAATGGATGAAAAACATAAATGTATGACTTGAACCTCTGAAATTACTAGAGGAAAATATAAGGGAAATGCTTTAAAATATTGATACAGGCAATGATTTTTCAGATAGGACTTCAAAAGCACAGGAAACAGCAAAATTTTATATATGTATTCCTTCGATCTAAAAAGCTTCTGCACAGCAAAGAAAACAATCAATATAGTGAAGAGACAACCTATGAAGTGGGAGAAGATGTTTGCCAGTTATTCATCTATCACAGGGTTCATATCCAAAATATATAAGGATCTCAAACAGAACAATGACATAAAACCAAGTAAACCAATTAAAAATGGGCAAATGAAAAAATAAAGGTAAAAACAAAACCAGGCAAGTGTTCTGAATAGACACTTTTCAAAAGAGGAATCACAATGGTCAACAAATATATGAAAAAATGTTCATCAGTGTTAGCCATCATGGAAATGATACTATCATATCAGTGATATGATATGGTAAGATATTATCATCCTATTATAAAAATAATAACAAATGTTGGTTAGAAAATGGAGAAAAAGGAACCCTTGTTGGTGGGAATATAAATTAGTTCCACCATGGAAAACAGACTTCAAATAAATAAGGAGAGATATCAGTAGAATAGTAAAAGGGGATTTGGGGAGGGCGGTGGAGTGGAGAGGGAGGAGTCCTGTGAAGGAACTAGTTGAAACAAATTCTATGTACATTTTTAAAGTTATTAATACCAATTTCAATATTATGAATGGGGAATGGGAAGGGTCAGGATGAAACCTGGAGGGAAAAGCACCAGGTGGCATGTGCATATATGTTTCTACCATACTAAACCTCAATATGATGTATAGTTACAATGTACCAATAAAAGTATATTTAAAAAAAAAAGGAAATGTAGAGCTATCATGTGATCCAGGTACCTCAGTCCTGGGTTTTATATCCAAAGGAAATTGCAACACTATTCACAATAGCTAAGGTATGGAACCAGCCTAGGCATCTGTCAATAAATGAATGGATGAAGAAAATATGGTTTATATACATAATGGATTATTATTCAACCACAAAGAAGAACGAAATCCTGTCATTTGCTGCAAAATGCATGCAATTGGAGGGCATCATGTTAAGTGAAATAAAATAGACACAGAAAGACAAGATCAGATATTTTCTCTCATATGTGGAAACTCAAAAAAAGAAAAAAGAGAAAAAGAAAAGAAGAAAGAAAAAGAAAAGCAGAAAGAAAAAAATAAAAGAGAAAAAGAAAATAAGAGCCGACCTGAAAGTAGAAGAGGGGTTACTGGTGGGGGGGAGGGAAAAGGTGAGGGTAGAAGTGTAGAGAAGAGTGGATGCCTTTGATCAATGCGTACAATGCATACTGTATGCATGAGAGAAAATATTACAGTGAATCACATTACCTGCACAATTAATGTGTTAATAATAATAATAAATTAAATTAAAACATACAAAAGAATCAAACACCCCTGCCCTGGGCTTTTGGCAATAGGAAGATTCTAAATCACTGATACATATTTATAATCTGCTCTCTGCATCAAATACAAAGGATTAACTTTTTATGTGATATTTTCTAGTAACAAAATATTTATGTAGCACTAATCCTACACCAAAAGTCTGTGTTTGGAATGAATTACCAGAGTGAGAAAAGAAAGCAATTAGCATTAAGAAATGCCAAGCTCCAAGGTTTCACCAAAGAGCAGTATAAAAAAAAAAGTAATTTAGACATTGATATAGTTTATTAAGTAGAAATAACACATGTTTGTGAATTAGAAAGACTCATGTCAGGTAACACATCCTATCAGTAAAGGGAAATTAATAAATAAATACATGCTACCATGAAGATGACAAAGTGTGCTTAGTCATTTTCACATCTAATGGAAAGTTGGGACATTTAGTTTTAAAAAACAGCTCCTGTCCCTAAAATAAACATGAAATTTAAAAGTAATTAACATTTATTGAGCATATACTTTGCACCACACATTGAGTTAAGCATTTTGAGGACAGTGAAGTATAGACAATTATAACCCACAGTTACAAATGATACAGTTCTTCCAACTGATGCTTCGAGATAATAAGTAACTTTGATCAGTGTCATCCAGCTAATAAAAGCCAGAGCTAGAGGCTGACCCCAAATCTTAACTCCTAATACCTCTAAAATCTCAAAATCTGGAAAATTCATAGCGTTCTCTACAATATGCTGAATTAAGATGATAGGCTGAGCTGGGTGTGGTGGTGCATCCTGTAATCCCAGTACTCGGGAGGCTGAGACAAGAGGGTTGCAGTTTCAAGGTCAGCCTCAGCAACTTAGGGAGACCCTCAACAACTTAGGAGACCCTGTTTCAAAAGATAAAATAATAAGATAAATAATAAGATAAAATAATAAAATAATAATAAGATAAATAATAAGATAAAATAATAAAATAAAATAGAGCTGTGGTGGTGTACCTTAGAAGTTAACTGCCCCTGGGTTCAATCCCTAGTAACCTCTCCACTCTGACACACATGAAGATATGCTGATAAAAAAGCAATGTAATTGCCATTAATTGATAGGTACAAAGAATAGGTATAAAAATATTGGAAAAATTGAAATTATACACAGTTAATAAATAAGCAAGTCTTTGGAAAAATATAAATAAAAACACATTTATTCTTTAAGATATTTTTATAGGAAAGAAGTCCATAAATATTACAAAACACAAACATATATATTATATGAACAGATTATCAAATAAGCATGTTCAGCCGGGCGTGATGGTGCATGCTTGCAATCCCAGCATTTGGGAGGCTGAGACCAGAGGATCCGGGTTTGCAGCCAGCCTCAGCTACCTAGTGAGATCCTGTTTCAAAATAAAGAATAAAAAATAGGGCTGGAGGTATAGCTTGGAGGTAGAATGCCCCTGAGTTCAATCTCCAGTACCGCAAAAAAAAAAAAAGCATGATTAATATATTAACATAAAGCTTGTTCAGAAAACAATCATAAATCTGTGTCTTGAATTTATTATATTTTATTTATTTATTTATTTTTGTGGTACTGGGGATTGAACTTAGGGGCATTCTACCTCCGAGCTATACCTCCAGCCCTATTTTTTGTTCTTTATTTTGAAACAGGGTCTCACTAAGTTTCGGAGTGCCTCACTAGGTAGCTGAGGCTGGCCGCAAACCTGGATCCTCTGGTCTCAGCCTCCCAAATGCTGGGATTACAAGTGTGCGCCACCACACCCAGTTTGAATTTATTTTTTAAATATTTTCAATTTCTGTCATTTGAGTTGCAAGCTGCTGTACACTGATCTTGCATTTTGAGTTTTATCAGTTTACATGAAGGTAGTGAAAACTAAAAAATGAGAAACTGTTATGGGAAAACCAATAGACATCTTGTGAATTTTTGAGTTAGAGTCCCTCACTGGGTTGAGCCCATGAAGAAAGCATTACTTTTGATCCTTTTGACAGCACTTCTTGAGACTTACTGAAAGCTGGATATAGGAAGATGAATAAGACACGATTGGTGCTTCAAGGAGGCCACAGTGTTGACGGAGTCAGCAGGTGTTAAAAATAAGTTTTAAAAGAGCACAGTGGTCTCATCAGGCAGGCTACCTAAATTCACATTGCTGTGCTTCCACTTTCTGTTTGTGAATCACCTTGAGGAAATTGCTTAGCTTTACTGGACCTCAATTTCTTTATCTAGAAAATGAGGACACTATTAATACCTATCAAAAGATCATGATGAGAAAGACTTGTGTTAAAACAGGAACCGAGTTACAACAGCACCTGGCACATCATGAACTCAGACAATGGCGCTGCCATGACGAAACTGTGGTGCATGTCAGAGGCAGGGAGGAAAATATCCCAGAGGGAGCGGGAAACAGCAGGTGTTTACCTGGGTGATTGGTGATCATTGGTGTCAAGGGGAGAGGGGGCAGGGAGAACATTGTGAGGCACTTAGTGAATGTGCCCCGACAGGGTATGGTTGGGCTCTGCACTGGGACATTGTCCAATTGAGGAAGGGACTCTGGGGTCAGATCCTGGAGGCTGTAAAATATAAAATTTTGTCCTGCAATCTGGGGCTCGGTGTCTTCTATGGTGGAGAGTCTTGTGAAATTGCCTTAGCCCCTTGAGGAGACTCCTAGATAAAGATGGTGCTAGGTTGCACCCAACTTCTAGCCAGAGCAGATGTACTGTATTTTTTATTTCTTTCATACACAGCCAAGCACTGCTTAATGATGGATGGGGATACTTCCCAAGAGATGTCTTTTTAACCTATTTTGTCATCACAATCACAGAGTATACATATTCCAGAGTATACTTATGCAAATTTAAATGGTAGAGCCCACTGCACACCTAGGTTGTGGGGTATAGCCAATTGCTCCCAGGCCACGGACACTGTGTCCCACATGCACCGTGTCCCTGGTACCAACTGTTTTATCCTCTGTGTATACTTGACTTTCTTAAAAATTCTTTGAATTTAGCCAGGTCTGGTGGCACATGCTTGTCATCCCAGTACTTGGGAGGCTGAGACCGGTTCTCGGCCAGCCTCAGCTACTTGGTGAGACCCTCCGTAACTTAGTGAGACTCTGTTTCAAAATAAAGAATAAAAAACAAGCCGGGCGTGGTGGCTCATGCTTGTAATCCCAGCATTTGGGAGGCTGAGACCAGAGGATCCGGGTTCGAGGCCAGCCTCAGCTACTTAGTGAGGCACTCTGCAACTTAGTGAGACCTGGTTTCGATATAAAGAATAAAAAAAAATAGGGCTGGGGATGTAGCTCGGAGGTAGAATGCCCCTGAGTTCAATCCCCAGTACCGCAAAAAAAAAAAAAAAAAAAAAAACAATCTGGAAGTGTAGCTTGGAGGTAGAATGTCCCTAAGTTCAATCTTCAGCAGTACTACAAAAAAAAAAATCTTTGAATTTAAAATAAATTTTCAATGAAGCTTCTGATCAAGGAAGAAATACGATCAAATTTTAATTTTAGAATAATTTTAAGTACTTATTTATTTTGCAAAGATTATATAGAATTTACAATATGCCAGAAACTGTTCTAAATATTTCATAAATATTAACGAATGGAATTTGGGTGGGAGGAGGTGATAAAATAAGGTGAGCAATTTCCCCAACAACTCATCCATGGTCCACTGTATCTTTAGTTCTGAAAGTCTTTATGTTCTACCTTAAAAAAATGAGCCCTTTGCTATCAGTAGTTTCTGCTTCTTTGAAAAATTAAGTTTCTTTTATGTACTTGTGAGAACAAATTTGTAAAAATAACTCTTGGTATACTTTTTTTTTTTTTTTCGAATTTGCATGTTAGACTTGGTTGGAATTCTTTGTAAAAGGAGAATGGGGGGGGGGGGGTAGATTCAGTGCTGTTTGTCCAAGCATACTTGAAGAGGTAAAAGCAATGCAGCTCACAAAGGTCTGTGTAAGAGAAGGCACAGTCTACTCATTTGGACAGGCAGGGAGTAAGCACGGGCACAGTCTAGGCCATGCCAGGACTGAGGTGGAGCAGAGTGGGGGTGATCCTGTGCCATGCTGAGAACCAGACACGGCTCAGGAGCCTGGGTTTGGTTCCTTGGGGGCTGTTTTGGGAATTTCTGAAGGAGATTTTGGTTGATGTAATAATGGAGTAGGTGCCACTGGTAGTCCGTGGGTAGAGGCCAAAGATGCTGTACACACTACAATGTAGAGAGTATTACTCCATTCTGCATGGCTTTCCCATAGGCACACAGGAGAAAAATCTGGATATAACTACAGAAGAGTGTAACCAACTATTTTGCCTACAATCACATGACTTGGCTTTAATATAGACTGAATTTCTCAGGAATGGAGCTGCTGTGTAAATGGAGAAAAGACTGCATTTTGTTCAGGGTTTCAGTTTGATTCTTTGTTTTTGTCATGAGTTCTTCACTGTTTTGGAAAATAACATCACAGGGTAGTAACACAGCTCCTGGCATTTGAACCCTAATATAGTCATTTTAATCAGCCTTTGCAGCTGCCACATCTTCCATTAACCCACAGCGAATCCACCTCTGCATAGACGTATGTGTCTAATTACTTCCTATGTCACCTACTGTAGTCATGCTGCAGGGCATTCATATGCTTCTCCTTTATATTGCATGTAGGGCACTGTATTTATTTCTCTAAAATAGTCTGTGCAGGTAGTTTAACTTTGAATTTATTCGAGGAGAATAAAGATGTCTCATAAAACATTTGCTATAAAATGGAGCTTGGAGTATGACAAGGTTGAGAGCCAGTGTGTCAAAGTAACATAAAACCGTTTTCAAAGCATTCAGCTTCTCTTATACTATGGTGAATTGGGAGTCGAGCTCATTTCTTGATTTGACTTTAACATTTCCAAGCAGAGGCCATTTTTATTCACAAACTGTTGAAAACAGAAGACAATAAAGCATGCCAGCAGCACGAAGACCCTTGTGCAGGTGCTACACAAGGGCCCAGCCATCAAGGTGCAGAGGGGTTCATCTGGCAGGTCCAGACCCCAGTCCTGGGCAAGATGCTTGAGGCTGTTATGTGTCTGTAATTTTAGAAAATATACTTCCAGCATCAGGTCCCACACCAGCTGCTTGTCTTGAAACCCAGTCAAAAGTAATTTCAGGAAGTGATAGATCACGGCTTTGCCTTATTTATTGAAGGAAAATGATTTTTAAAGATTTGGCAAAATATTTTATATATAATTAATCACAAGTATGCAACTATCCATTATATTCAATGTCAAATTGCCCAGTATTTTAAGATGCTCAAAATGTAAATTATTACTAAAAAAATGTATTTATTAAAATATAACACATCTTTGATTTCCTTCTCTGTTCCTTCATTCCTTTGGCTCAATATTATGATTAAGTTCTGCCCAGTTTATCAATAATGCACTTGCCAGGATCTCATTTACATATGTCCAAAGGAAGATGTTGACTCCTTTGAGTCAACCTGGTTCTATACCACTCTGAGCAAATTAAACTCCAAATGAACTCTTCAGTTGATTCATAGAGTTGTCATCCTTTGACAAGGCCTCTGGAGACTGTAGCAAAATGTTTTTCAGTTCAGATGTGGCTCTATGCCCATAAAGTGGCCATTTTATGTTACAAGTATGTTTCTAAGTGTTAATACTTGGCTCACATGAAATAAATTGGAATACTTACTAAGCTGCCCTTTTTCCCCCATGAAAATGAAGGAAAGATGTGTATCTGCAATGGAGTAGGAAAAAGGGAGGGAGAATCAAAGACTATGCTTTCAAATCATTAACTTTCCATTAATACACTAAGATAAATTCTTGCTTTATAATCCTAATGGGCATTTCTGAACAGATTGTTGGCAGGCACCATCTTAATAGCAAGCGAAAATAGTTGACTCACAGTCATGAGGCCCTGAATATGAATGCAAATTTCCTTCCTCTTTTCATACCAATATTAGTGATAGCTAATATATACTAAATCCTGGTAATTGGTAGTTCATGTATAGTTTGAGACCACTTATTGCTATTTTCTACAGTTCTGTCTTTAATTAAAACAATAATTTTCATGGGTGAATAAAATAGCAAAGCTTAACTCAGAACTAGTTTGTATATATTTTCTAATTTATCTAACTATTAGGATTAATCATGCCTAGCTAGTGTTACAGTAATCAGTAATTACTTTTCATCTTTGTTTAGCAATGTAATGAGGGGGACAAATTTTCTGATTATTAAAAGAGTCTTAGAAATAGTTCAGTTCACAAGGTTTTTCCAGATAGCAAACTAGATAATGACATTTAACTATATTCTAAATATCTAATTAGATAATTCTAAAGTGGACAATTCTCATGACTGTTACAATTGCTAACTTGACAATTTGGTATATAAATACCTTCTTCTTCTTCTTCAGTTTATTTTTTGGGGGACAATACTGAGTATTGAACCCAGGGGTGCTCTACCACTGAGCTATATCCTCAGATCTTTTGATTTTTTATTTTGAGACAAGATCTCGCTAAGTAGTCCAGGTTGGCCTCAAACTTGCAATTCTCCTACCTGAGCCTCCAGAGTCCCTGGGATTACAGGTGTGCACCACTGAGGACTGGCTATTCATATTTTCTTGAGAAGAAATACTTGTTAGACTTATTTTGGGGCTCTCAACATAAGGATTTGGGTGTTAATTTTGTAAGTATCTATTTATTAGCTAATTCACTAAGGCCAAGGGATTGGGCAAGATGCTAATCTTTTAAAATTTTTTCTTTATACATTTATTGGAGCATTGTAATTATACATCATTGTGAGAAACAAGTTATACATTCATGCATGCACACTTCACCTGGTTCGTAGTGTTCATACCTAGTATGGACCACTGGAAGTAAATGGGTAGAATGGGGTGATTTAAACTGATCAATAGCAGTGACTCTTTCCAAGGTCCCAGAACCCAATTAAGTATCACTTTGATCTGTCAAGAGTTAGTAGTAGTTTCTGTTATTTTTAAGACTTAATTATTTCCTGCCATTAATAACATTCATTCTCTCAATTGCTTTTAAGCTCCATATTAACTAGTACAGTGCCTTAGTTTACCATTTATGGCTCATATCAAGATGGTTGGAAACTTTTTTTTTTCACTTATTTTCCTCTTCTCTCTCATGCTCTGTGCCATCACCTCTGCAAGGCCTTCTCATGGGTCTTTTAGTAGGAAGAGATCTTTCCTTCCTCTCTGCTCTATTACATTCTCCCGTGTCTTACCGCATTTTTTCTAGTTTTCAAATTCTTTCCATATATGGATTTCCCAACTCCAAACTCTGTTAGCTCTTATGGTATGTCTTTATTAGACACTCCCCTACTAGATGCCCCACCACAGATGCACACTCACCACCCATTCAAATTAGAATATATTGGTACATTACAGGCTCTGGATGACATTTGAATATTACTAAAATAAAATTAATAGACTTATAACAAGATAATTTATAATTATTTAAATTAGATAATCTTACTCCCTATTATAGTTGTAAAATGTTCCCTAAACAGCTCATTTATTAATATTCAGGGTTGATATAGCTGAGTCATGAGGGGTTTAATCCCAGAAGTAGAAAATCCATCATAATCGATTTATTTGGGTGGTGGCCTCAGTTCGTAGGGTGTGGCTTGAGAAGGTGGGCCCCTGGGGGTGCAGCCTTGGGGATTATATATGGTTCCTCTCATTCTCTCTCTCTTGCATCTGGCCTCCATGATGTGAGGAGCACAGCCCAGGTGCTCTCCCTCTCTGCTTCCCACTGAGGTCTGTGGTTCTAGCATCCCACAGACTGAACCTGAAACCATAAGAAAATAAATCTTCTTTCCTCTAAATTACATGGTTAGTCTTTTAGACTATAGCTGTACGAGTGCTGATGGATACACTCTCCTATCCATATTAATAAATTAAGGCCTTTTAGTATCCTGTAGCCATTTCTCAGTTGGTAAAATTAATTTCTCCATTATATTGGAAGAATTATTTATGTAGAAAATTTTGTACGGTACTCACTACCATGTGTTGAGATCATTACAATTATCCCTATTTTATAATATAAGGGGATTTAGGCACTGGGACATTAGAATTTTGCACAGGTACATGGTAGAATTGGTTCTATTCCCAGAGTATCTGGCTCTTAATCAATTACTTCTTTTTTTTTCCTTCTCCTTGTGGTACTTGGAATTGAATTGAGGAACATTCTACCTCTGAACTACACCCCCAGCCTAATTTTATTTTTTATTTTGAAACAAACAGGGTCTCACTAAGTTGCTGAGGCTGTCCTTAAATCTTTGATCCTTTCATTTCCATCTCCTAACTATTGGGATTACAGGAGTATGCCCCCATGCCTAGCATGGTGCACCCTCTTAAAATCATTACTCTTAAAATCATTAGAGCTGTGCTTGCAATAGACATTGTGCATCAATTTGTTGACAGTTTTTTTTCATTGAAATGTATTGAAATTTGTCAAATGCCTTTTCTGCATCTTTTCAGACCATATGATTTTTATCTCTTAGTGTGTTACTAGACTATATCACATCTATTGATTTGCATATGGTGAATTATCCTTATATCCCAAACATAAATCCTACTTGACCACAGTATATGATCTTTTTAATATGCTGTTGAATTTGGTTTGCAAGTATTTTTTTTGAGGATTTTTATATTTATGTTCATCAGGTGAACTGGCCTGTAATTTTCTTATAATGACCTTGTTTAGATTTGGTATCATGATAATGCTGGCTTCATCTAGTAAATTTGGAAGTGTTCTCTCCTTTTCAAATTTTTGGAAGTGTGTGAGAGGAATTTGCCTTAAGTCTTCCTTAAACAATTTTGGTAGATGACAACAGCGAAGTCCTTTAATTCTGAATTATTTTGATGGGAGGTTTTAGTACTTCTTTAATCTCTTTTCTTGTTGTAGGCTAGTTCACTATTTCTGTTTCTTCATGATTTTGTCTTAGTGGGTTGTATGTTTATTCATCTCTTCTAAGTTATCCAATTTGTTGGCATGTGATGGTTCATAGTAGTATCTTATGATCTTTTATATTTCCATGGTATTAGTTGTAATGTTTCTTCTTTAAGTGGTTTCATTAATTTGGATCTTCTTTCTTTTTCCTAAACAGTCTACCTAGATATTTGTAAATATTTTTACCTTTTCAGAAATGTTTCATTAGCTGGGTGTGGTGGTACACGCTTGTAATCCAAGTACTTTTGGTGCACACTTATAATCCCAGTACTTTGAAGGCTAAGACAGAAGGATCACAGTTTGTGGCCAGTTTTAGCAACTTAGTGAGACCCTGATTCAAAATAAAAGAATAAAATAGGACTGAGGGTATAGCTCGGAGGTAGAAGGTCCCTGGGTTCCATACTCAGTATAATAAAAAAAGTTTTATTGATAATTTCTATTGCTTTTCTAGTCTGTAATTCATTACTGTTCTTTTGTTTTTTCTTATTTCCTTTCTTCCTTCTAATTACTTTTAAGGTTAGGTTTGTTTTTGTTTTTTTGGTAGTGCTGAGAATTTAACCCAGGTGTATTCTACCTCAGAGGTACACACCCAGTTCTATTTTATTTTGAAACAGGGTCTTGGTAAATTGCTGAGAGCCTCAGTGAGTTGCTGAGGCTAGTTTTGTTCTTTTATTTTGAAACCGGGTCTCACTAAGTTGCGGAGTGCCTCACTAGGTAGCTGAGGCTGGCCACGAACCTGGATCCTCCGGTCTCAGCCTCCCGAATGCTGGGATTACAAGCGTGCGCCACCACGCCTGGCCTGAGGCTAGTTTTGAACTTGTGTTCCTCCTGTCTCAACTTCCCAAGTAGTGGGATTAAAGGCGTGCTCCACCATGCGCAGTCCCCTTTTTTTTTCAGACATGTCTTCTCTCTTAGAGTGCTTTTGTTATATTCCATATACTTGGTAAATTATGTTTTCATTGTTTCAAGACATTTCTTGATTTTCTTTTTTATTTCTTCTTTGGCTCATTGACTCTTCAGATGTATATTGTTGAATTTCCACATATTGGTGCATTTTCCTTCTGTTACTGAATTTTATTTTCATATCATTGTGGTTGGAAAATATACTTTATATAATTTCAATCTTCTTAAAAATTTTAAGACTTTTTTATGGTCTCACATCTATCCTGGGCAATATTCCCTGTGCACTTGAGAAGAATTTGTATCCTTCTGCTGTTGGATTAAATGTTCTGTATTTATCTGTCACTTCCATTTGGTCTATAGTGTTATTCAAGTTCATTGTTTACTTATTGGTTTTCTGTCTGGATGATCTACCAATTATTCAATGTAGGACACTAAAGTCTTATACTATTATTATATTGTGGTCTATGTCTCCTTTTAATTCTGTTAATATTTGCTTTGTGTATTTAGATGTTTCAATATTAGGTACATTGCTATATTTGAAATTGCTATATCCTTCTTTGTCATTATATAATGACCTTAGTTCAGTTACAGTTTTTATTTAAAGTTTATTTTTCTGGTATAAATATAGCCACCTCATTTTTTTTTTCTGATTATTCCTTCATTTTCAGTTAACACACATTGTAGACTAGTTCATTTCACTATACCCTAAAATCCAAGAGGCTTTCTTCATTCTTTTTTCTATTTTTATTTTTGATTGGATGTATTCAAATGGCCTACCTTCAACTTCAGGTTCTTCCAGTTAATTAAGGCTTCTGTTGAAGCAATCAATTATATTTTTCATTTCATTCATTGTTTTCTTCAGTTGCAGAATTTTTGCTTGGTTCTTTTTAATGATTTTTATCTCCTTGTTAAATTTTTCATTTTGTTTGTGTAATGTTTTTCTGATATAACTGAATTGTTTATGTGTGTTCACTTCTAGCTCACTGAGCTTCCTTAAAATATTTGAATTTTTTATTAGGCAATTCAATGTCTTTGCAGTCTATTACTAGAAAAGTAGTTTTCTTCCTTTGGTGGTATCATATTTTCTTGATTTTTGGTTGTTTCGTGGAATATTGCATTGCTATGTTTGTGTTTGAAGAAACAGTTGCTTTTTCCAGTCTTTACTGATTGGTAAAAATTGAGAATGACATTTACTGGCCAGACTGGCTAGATATTTTCAGAACTTTCCTATAGATTGTACTTATTCCATGCTTCTTTTTTTATTTTATTTTTTTTTTAAATTAATTAATTTATTTTTTTAGCATGGATTTTTATACATTTCTTGGGTACAACAGGGTTAATCACACATTTTTGTTGGGTACAAGCTAGTACAGGTAAAGACATCCATGCATATATTTCTCATTAACCCTTCCCCAATTCCCACCCACCCTCCCCCTATCTCCAGGTCAGTTTAGTGATTGACTTTGATGTGATTGTAAGTACATCATGCTCATTAGGGTGTCCCCCCTCCTCCCATTACCTTCCATTAAGTCAAATTTTTTGTTCTCCTAAGAATTCTCCTTCACCTGGAGTCCCTCTTATGTCCCATTTTCTCCCTAGCTTCCACATATTAGGGAGAGCATTTGATTTTTAACTTTTTGTGACTGACTAATCTCACTTAACATAATGTTTCCAGTTCCCTCCATTTCCTTGCAAATAACATGGTTTTGTTCTTCTTCTTGCTCATGCTTTAAGGGGAAAAAATTTATGCCTTCTCTCAATACTGCAAAGCCAGAGTGGTGCTAAGTGCTAAGAAACACCTTTTTATCATCCCTAGAACATTGCTCTGAGGTGCTCAAAGTTATAATGCTTTTTCCCAATACAATAGGCCGAATTTATATATAAACTCATTCACTATCTATTGATTCAATCTAACAAACATTATCGGTTAAGACACAGGCTACCAATTATATGGGAGAGAGGAGCATAGGGAAAGTTGGGATATTCCTGGGCTAGCTAGTAAGATCTGCAGTGGCTGTGTCCTTTGAATTGTTTGGGTGAGTATCTCCTTGGAGACTGAAATGGTTAGTAGAATCTGTGGTCTTCTGTTGAGTGTTGCACCTTGATTTCTGTGAGTTCATGCCTCCATTCTCTGATCCTAGCTGCCTGAAGCCCATTTATCTGTGCCTATTCCTCAAATTTTTGGTGGGGCATATGAGAAGTGGACTTTAGTATCCTCCATGGTTAAGGAAACTAAGCACTTAATCAATACATACTTACTTTCTCCCAGGGGAGAATTGTTGGGTAAAGGGGATCCCAATATCTATATCTATATCTATTTATATCAAGAGTCCATTTTAAATTGGTTATCATCTCATAATGTGTTCTGCAAAATATAAAATAATTAATGCAATACATTTTAGACACATCCCTTTTCCTTAAACTTAGTTAAAAGCAAAATGATAATAATCCATTGATTGATATTTCCCAAGAAAATGTGCATGCACTTCAAAATTATGATTTAACATATTTGATAAACTCCATATTTCATATATCATAATGAGAAATTTTTTGAGTTGTCTAGTACTCCTCTCTATATCTGATTGCTTTGTTTCTTAAGTCAATAGGAATACCAAAGAGACCATATCCAATATAAGTTGAAACTTCATTCTTCAAAAAATTGAATGTTAAAATATATTGAAATTTCATGAACTTTTCTGACTTTGATGCTTTGAAAATTTTTTTATTTATAATATTCATTACTTATTTTCATGAATTTCAAATCAGATCACAAGATTAGTTTGAAACTTATCATGGATCCATTCAGTAAATATATAAACATTCTTATGAAGTTCTTGTAATAAAGTAGGTGGAAAAAAACAGTGAAAAAACTGTTAAGTTTTATTCTTAGGAGTGGAGGATGCAGACAAACCAAAACCAAAAGGAATTAGCAGAAGAAGCATGGTATGGGGAATAATAAGAGCAGGGCAAGGAGACAGGTACTTGTGTAAGGAAGGGCTGGGGTAGCCACTTTAAATAGACTCAGAAGAGGCCTCATCAAAAAGATGATATTACTTAGGAGGCTGAGGAAGGGGGGTTGCAGGTTTGAGGCTAACCTCAGCAACTTGGCAGGACCTTGTTTCAAAATAAAAATAAAAAGTGTGGGGTATAGCCCAGAGGTAGAATGCCCCTGGGTTCAATCCTCAGTACCAAAAAACAAAAAAAACAAGCCCAAAATAGCCAAAGTAGTTCTTAGCAAGAAGAACCATGCAGGAGGAATCACAATACCTGACTTCAAACTATACTACAAGGTCACAGTAATAAAAACAGCATGGTATTGGCACAAAAACAGACATATAGAATAATGGAGCACAATAGAAGACTCAGAAACAAACATACACATAGTCAATTGAGTTTTGACAAAGGAGCCCAAAACATACACTGGAAAAAATATAGCCTCTTTAACAAATGGTGTTGGCAAAACTGGCTAACCATATCCAGAAAAAATGGAAAGAAAACCCCATTTCTCACCTTGCACAAGAGTCAACTCAAGCTGGATCAAACACCTGGAAGTCAAGCCAGGGACCTTGCAGCTACTTGAAGAGGGCATAGGCCCAACATTAAACACATAGGCACAGGTAAAATCTTTCTCAACAAGACCCCAAAGACACAAGTGAGTCAAAGGAAGATTGATACAGAGGACTGCATTAACCTGAAGAGCTTCTGTGCAGTAAAGGAAACTATGAAGAACCTCAACGGGGAGCCCACAGAATGGGAGAAAATTTTTGCCAGCTACTTCTCTGATAGAGGACTAATATCTAGAATATACAGAGAACTCAAGAAACTTACAGCTAAGAAAATAAATAACCTAATAAAAATGGGCAAATGATCTAAATAGACACTTCACAAAAGAAGAAATACAAATGGTCAAAAAATTATGAGGAAATGTTCAACATCATTAGCAATCAGAGAGATGCAAATCAAAAAGAGAGATGCAATTTTCAGTACCGAAAAAAAATGGGGGGGGGCTATTCTTTTGTGGGGGACAGAAGATATATGGTATATCTTTTACCATCATCTTAGTTTTGATGTGAACTTAAAACTGTCCTAAAAATAAAGTCTTAAAAAAGAGAAATAATTACCAATGATGGGTTAACTGTTGACTTACCAAAGAATGAGCCATTTATATACAAAATGGTATAAGTGCAGGCAAGCACCTATGTGACAAGTATTTTCATGTGGATGGGTAAACCACTAATGGAGTGGGGATAATCTTATTACAATAATATTTTCTTAGGAAATATACCACAGTGTTTGTTTTATTTATATTTATTTTTTAAATTCTCTACCTCGATGGAAACCTTGCACGTTTTTTTTTAACCATCTGTTAAAAAAAAATGGTGCCAAGACACAGTAAAGAAGATTGAATTTGTGTACTTTTGGAAGATTCCTCATACTTTCAAAAATTTTGTTTTTTCCTTTCCAGAAAACAAGTGAGAGGAATAGAAGAAGATGCCATCCTTCCTGTCCTTAACAAAGTGTGAAATCAGCCCTGACACTATTGTATCACATAGTGGGCTTCATGTTGAATCCAGAACCTGAAAACATCTGTTCTACTGCTTTAACGGCTTTATGTAAACATTTGCTAATTCATCCTCTGGCTTCACATTTGATTATAAATATCATATGGATGAGAATAGATTTTCAAAGCATCTCATCCTTTTCTTCCCAGGACTTCTCCAGCTTGGCAAAGAGCACTTGAAAATGATGGCCCCCAACCAGGGGGAATTTTGTGCCCCAGGTGACACTACACAATACTGGAGACATTTTTCATAGTCACTTTTGTGGAGGTAGGTGCTTCTGACACCTAAGGGTCAAGAATGCTGCTAACCACCTGTGGTGCATGGTATAGCTCCCATCAACATGGAATTATTTGGTCTCAAATGTCAAAAGAAGTGAGTTTGAGAACATCCATTCTAGAACAACAGTTTAGAAGTGCTTGGATGGGGTTCATGATATTCCAAGCAGAAAGATTTCCCATCAGTTTGAAGAAATCAATCTGTACAGATTGGTCTTCCTGGGGCTAGAGAGAGTTAATGCTGTTCCATAATTGGCTTTTCCATAGAGGAACTCAAGCAGAAGTTCACCACTTGCCATAGTATATTACAAAAATTGCTTTGGGGTTTAATGAAACACAAAGAGCTATAAAAGCATCTTCAATAAAATACTAACAAGTTTTCACACTTTGTGATTGAGGGATAAGAGGGCGACAACATTGCTTTCCAGATTTAAAGAAATATATTCCCACTTATTAAAATAATTTCTTTTGTAGGCTGGCTGATGACAGTGACTGTCTATCCTGCATTGAGGAGTAAGCTCCACTGAACTATGAAAAAAAACCCGAAATATAGCTTATCCTTTTTTTTTTTTTTCATTTCAGTTGATCATACACACATCTCAAAACTAAAAATTGCATTAACACTGACAAACTATCAGGAACAATTCTTCAAAGGCTATTTATCAAATTTGTAAATGTGATAGGGCAATCTGGGAAATTCTCCCTCATTTCCTTATTTCATTGATTTTTTTTTTCTGGTGGAGCATATTTTCATTTTTTAACCTTTTGGAAGTAAGGTTTATCTTATAATGCAATGCCACCCTCCAACCACTGTCACCCTGGTAGCAGCCATGCTGCAGCTCTGTGCAACTCATCTGGTAAGATAAAGAAAATGGCAGCATCAGTGTGTTCTACATTCAACAATATGAGGGAGGTTACCTATAAGTCTGTCCACAGAGGTATAACCAACACCTTGTAGCTACCATGAGACTCACATGCACACAGAAAGGGAGGTTCAGACCCTCATAAATTGCATTTTGAAAGATTTTCACAGATATTAATTCATACAGTCCCTTCATGAATTATTCTAGGCAAGCAATTAGGATATGGAAAATACTCAGGCTCCTGAGACCTGAAAAGCCAAATCACAGTAATAGAATCTCTCAAGATGCCTTTGCAATTTTAGAAAACAGATAACTTTTTGCTTTTGCTGAATCTCCCTTGAACTTATCTTAACTGCACTCCAGTTCTTTTCTGGCATGCCAGAATGTTTCTGGACCCTACATAGGCCAAGTGTACACTACAGTAGTCATCACTATATCACTATTCATATTTCCATAAAGTGGAGAACCAGACAAGCAGGAGAGAGGGTACAACATATGCAGAGGCAGCTTCCTGCAATAACTGTCAGGTTTGTATCTCTGACTTAGGGACAGCTATGACAACAGAGAGCTTTGAATGATCAGGTGGTAAAATACACTTCTTTGACATGCTGCATAACCTTTGCATGTCCCTGCCAAAGAACACTGCCATGTTATGAAATGTCATTTAGTTTCTGAGTAGGTCCATCTTCTACCTGGAGTTGGGCTAGTGATGTGGAGGACAGTTCTTGTCTAGCAGGGCTCTTTCCAGGAAATTAAAAAAAAAAAAAATATATATATATATATATATATATATATGTGTGTGTGTGTGTAAATACATATATATTTTGGTCTTCACATCTATATATCTCTATATATATTCATATATATAAAGACTAGATTCAGATGGAGACAAAAAAAAAAAGCTTCCTAAAACTGGGATAAAACTGTAATTGTATGTTGGTCAGTTCTGGCATTGGGGAACCATCATAGCTGGTCATGGTTCACTAGCTAGAGCAGCTGGGGCTTTGGATGCAGAGGGGAATCACATTTTTTTTTCTCCACAGGAAAATGGGAGAGGATTCTCTCTCTTTGAAATGCCTTAAGCTCACTCATTGCTCCTTTGGTATCTGAAGGTTCTTCTAGTGACTCCCTAAAAAGACCCTTCACATAAACAATCCACACAAGATTACAGAGATGCTCTACAACAGAAGTGGTTATAATAAACTCTTTTTTTTTT
>PVLC010019826.1:0-30042 GCA_004027655.1 Graphiurus murinus
AAAAAAAAAAAAAAAAAAAAAAAAAAAAAAAAAATCTTGTATTAGTTTAGTGTTATGTGTTACAATTAATGAACCAATATTGACACATTATTAACTAAATTCCATAGCTTACATTAGGCTTCACTCTGTGTTGTATAGTTCTACAAGCTTTGAAAAATGTACCTACTGCTGCAGTATTATTATAGATTTTTTGTTTGTTTGTTTGTTTGTTTTGTCACTGGGGCTTGAACCCAGGGGCATTCTACTTCTGAGCTACATCCCTAACCCTTCTGAACTCTTTAATTTTGAAACAGGGTCTTGTTAAGTTGCCGAAGGTTTTGCTAAATTGCTGAAGCTGGTCTTATACTTTGCAATTCCAAGTACTGGGATTACAGGGATGCACCAGGACACCAAGTTTTATAGAATTTTTCACAACCTGCCCTCACCTCACCCTAAAAATCCTATGCTTCATGTTCCCTACTCCCCAAACCTCATCTTGTTACTGTCTTTATAGTTTTGCCTTTTCCAGATGTCATATAGTTGAAATCATAAAGCCATTCAGAGTGGATTCTTTCACTTAGCAAGGTTATTCCATATCTTTTTGTAGCTTGATAGTGTCTTTCTTTCTGAATTAATTTTTTGTCTTCCTTCAATAAATACTGAGTTTCTATAAATCAGTGAGAGCCACAAATGTAGCTTAGATTTTTTTCTATAGTAGCCACATTAAAGAAGGTAAAAAGAAAGGATGTCCAGTATCACCACTTCTGTTCAATATAGTACTTGAGCAATAAGGCAAGAGAAGGAAATCAAAGGTGTAAAAATAGGAAAAGAACTAAAACTATCCCTTTTTGCAGATGACATACTATATTTAGAAGACCCAAAAAAGTCAACCAAAACACATAGAACTGATCAACAAATTCAGCAAAGTGTCTAGATATAAAAATCTTAAAAAAATCAGAAGCTTTCTTGTATGCCAACCATAAATCCACTGAAAAAGAAATCCAGAAAACAATTCCACTCATAATAGCATCCCAAAAAGTAAAATACTTAGGAATAAACCTAACCAAGGAAGTAAAAGACTTCTATAAGGAAAACTATAAAAAGTTGAAAAAAGAAAACAATGAAGACCTTAGAAGATGGAAAGATCTTCCATGCTCTTGGATAGGCAGAATAAATATTATCAAAATGGCCATCCTCCCAAAATACAGATTCAATGTGATACCCATTAAATTACAAAGGTCACTCCTCACAGACATAGAAAAATCAGTCCTTAAATTCATTTGGAAGCAGGGTGTGGTGGCGCACACTTGTAATTCCAGCATTTGGGAGGCTGAGACCGGATGATCGGGGTTCGTGGCCAGCCTCAGCTACCTAGTGAGGCACTTTGCAACTTAGTGAGACCTGGTTTCAAAATAACGACTAAAAAATAGGGCTGGGGGTATAGTTTGAAGGTAGAACGCCCCTGAGTTCAATCCCCAGTACCACAAAAAAAAAAAAAAAAATTCATTTGGAACCACAAAAAGCCCAGAATAGCCAAAGTAGTTCTTAGCAACAAGAACCATGCAGGCAGCATCACAATACTTGACTTCAAACTCTACTACAAAGCCACAGTAATAAAAACAGCATGGTATTGGCACAAAAACAGACACATAGACCAATGGAGCAGAATATAAGACTCAGAAACAGACCCAAGTGCTTACAGTCAACTGATTTTTGACAAAGGAGCCAAAAATATACACTGGAAAAAAGATAGCCTCTTTCAAATGGTGTTGGCAAAACTGGTTAACCATATGCAGGAATATGGAAATAAACCCCACTTTCTCACCCTGCACAAGAGTCAACTCAAGGTGGATCAAGGACCTGGAAGTCAGACCAGAGACTTTGCAGCTACTTAAAGAGGACATAGGGCCAACACTTCAACACACAGGCACAGGTAAAAACTTTCTCAACAAGACCTCAAAAGCACAAGCAACTCAAAGGAAGATCAATACATGGAATTGCATTAAACTCAAGAGCTTCTGGGCAGCAAAGGAAACTATCAAGAACCTCAACAGAGTGTCCACAGAGTGGGAGAAAATTTTTGCCAGCTATTCTTCTGATAGAGATGTAATATCTAGGATATACAGAGAGCTCAAGAAACTCACAGCTAAGAAAATAAATGACCCAATCAAAAAATGAGCAAAGGATCTAAATAGACACCTCACAAGAGAAGAAATACAAATGGCCAATAAATGTATGAGGAAATATTCAACATCATTAGCAATCAGAGAGATGCAAATCAAAACTACCTTGAGATTTCACCTAACCCCAATCAGAATGGCAATCATCAAGAACACAAACAACAACAAATGCTGGCGAGGGTGTGGAGAAGTGGGAACCCTAATACATTGTTGGTGGGATTGCAAATTAGTGCAATCACTTTGGAAAACAGTATGGAGGATACTCAGATGAATGGGAATGAACCTACCATATGACCCAGCAATACCACTTCTGGGTATCTACCCAAAAGAATGGAAACCAAACTATCAGATCAATGCATGTGTATCTATGTTTATGCCCGCACAATTCACAATTGCCAAACTATGGAACCAGTCAAGATGTCCATCAACAGATGAATGGATTACAAAACCATGGGTGGGATATGTACACAATGGAATTTTACTCAGCCATAAAGAAGAACAAAATCATGTCATTTGCAGGGAAATGGATGGAACTGGACAACATTGTTAAGTGAGATTAGTCAGTCACAAAAAGTAAAAAATCAGCCGGGTGTGGTGGCATATGCTTGTAATCCCGTACTTGGGAGGCTGAGACAGGAGGATGCAGGTTTGCAGCCAGCCTTAGCTACTTAGTGAGGCCCTTCACAACTTAGTGAGACCCTGTTTCAAAATAAAAAATAAAAATTAGGGTTGGGGGTGTAGCTTGGTGGTAGAATGCCCCTGGGTTAAATCCCCAGTACTGTAAAAAAAAAAAAAAGAGGTAAAAAATCGTATGCTCTCTCTAATCTGTGGAAGCTAGGGAGAAAGTGGGACATAAGAGACTCTAGACGAAGAAGGAGAAACCTTAGATGATAAGCAAAGAAGGTGATTTAACTGAAGGTGATAGGAAGGGGGGGAGGGAAACACCCTAATGCACATGATGTACTTTCATAAACATATCAATCACTAAACTGAACTTGAGAAGGAGGGAGGGCGAGGGAACGGGGTGGAAATTGGGGAAGGGTTAAATGAGAAATGTGTGCATGTATGCCTTTACCAGTTTGTATCTAACAAAGATGTATGATTACAATGCATCAATAATAAAAAAGGTAAAAAGAAATTGGTGAGATGTTGATATCATTCTACTTAATTCAATATATTACCAATATTATCATTTCAATTTTTAGTATGTAAAAATAATCGGGACTTTTTTTTTGTATCTTTGAAATCCAGTGTGTATTTTACATTTTCAGCACATCTCATCTGGGACCAGTCACATGTCAAGTGCTCAGAAGACACTCTGTGAATACATTGGACTATGAAGTGCTGTGCTGGGTGCTGAGGATACAGCAGGGATCAGAATGGACAAGATCTCTGCCTTCACATAGTTGACATCCTAGTGTGACAGGCAGATAATAAAGAAGCAAGCAAAAAACTCTGGAGAGTGTTGCTAAGAAAATACTATACTATTATATGATAGAGATTAGAGAGCTGCTTTAGATTGCTGGGGTAGTTGGGAAGGCCTTTTAGAGGCTAAGATCGGATCGAAGGCATTAACCATAGGGAAATTACTGCTTGTATTGTATCAATTATCTATTGCCATAATTCTGAATAACAAACCGCACCGAAATTCAGAGGCTTAACACAAGCTGTCATTGCTCACAAGAATATATAAGTCAGTGGAGCACTTCTTTTGGTCACAGGTGAGTTCATGCACACATCTTTGGCAGCCATAGGTAAGGTAGGGGCCTGAAGATCATGTTTGGGGCCTGCTAGCTGTTGACTGGTCCGGGATGACCTCAGCTCTTTTCCATGGGCTTCTCATCCTCCAGCAGACTAGCCCAGTCCTGTTCTCTTGGCAGAGCAGAGATCCAAAAGACAATGTGGAAACCTTCAAGGTTTCTTAAGACTCAGAACTACATCCCTTTTGCCGCTTTCTTTTGGCTAAAGCAATTTACAAAGCCAGCCAATATTCTGGGAGGAGCTGCAAAGTCCTATTACAAAAGGTGTGGCTACAAAAAGAGGTAGAAATTCAGGCAAGTTTTGCAATTCATCTCTTATGTTAATTAATTAACTTTGTGGTACTGGCCCTATTTTTTTTTTTTTTTTTGCAGTACTGGGGATTGAACTCAGGGGCATTCTACCTCTGAGGTACACCCCCAGCCCTATTTTTTATTCTTTATTTTGAAACAAGGTCTCACTAAGTTGCAGAGTGCCTCACTAGGTAGCTGACACTGGCCGTGAACCTGGATCCTCCAGTCTCAGCCTCCCAAATGCTGGGATTACAAGCGTGCGCCACTATGCCCGGCATCTCAGCCCTATTTTTTACATTTTGAAATAGGGTCTCACTAAGTTGTGGGGGGCCTTGCTAAGTTGCTGAAGCTGGCTTCAAACCTGCAGTCCTTCTGTCTCAGCCTTCCAAGTACTGGGATTACAAGCATGCACCACCACGCCCGGCTCTTATGTTATTTAAAAAGCTTTCAATTCCACAGGAAAGCTAAAAACAAAACAATTCTAAACCTGTATGAGCTCAATAAAACAGCCTCAAAATACAAAAACAAAAATAGGATTACAAGGAGAGTTTGAAAAAAAATTGCTCTTATAGTGGGGGGTTTTAATGCATGTCTTGCAATCACTGGTAGGTCAAACAGACAAATAAAGAGACAGTTGAATTCAATTTATTTTTGTACCAGCGACTGAACTCAGGGACATTTTAACTCTGAGCTACACCCCTAGCTCTTTTTTTTTTTTGTGGAACTGGGGATTGAACTCAGGGGGCATTCTACCTCCAAGCTACAACCCCAGCCCTATTTTAGACAGGGTCTAAGTTGCAGAATGCTTCACTGGGTAGCTGAGGCTGCCTGTGAACCCGGATCCTCTGGTCTTGGCCTCCCAAATGCTGGGATTACAAGCATGCGCCACCACGTCCGGCTCCAGTCTTATTTTTCATTCTTTATTTTGAAATAGGGTCTAAGTTGCAGAGGGCCTAAGTAGCTGAGGTTGGCCATGAACCTGTGATCCTCTTGTCTCAGCCTCCCAAGTACTGGGATTACAAACATGCACCACCATGCCCAGCTCCGTAGCTCTTTTTAAAAGTTTTTTTTGAAACAAGGTCTTGCTAAATTGCTGAGGCTGACCTCAAACCTGTGATCCTCCTATCTCAGCCTCCTAAGTACTAAGATTATAAGTGTGTACCACTGTTGTGGGATAACCCGGTCCCACACGTGGGTCCTTGGCTTCCATGAAAAAAAGAATTTTAACACGTGTCATTTAGGAACAAAAAGTAGGAATTTATTTAGGAAAAATAAGGAAAGGGGGAGAAAAACGGGTGAGGAGGCATCTTCCTGGCCAGACGCATTTCCCAGTTCCAAAGAGACCGAGGCAAAGAGGCTGAGGCGTGGTCTAAGTCCGTCTTTTATAGGCTTTTGAGAGGTGGGCGCAGAAGAAGTCTGGACCTCCTCCTTCTTCCAGGTATTGGTGGGCAACAGGTAGGCGGTCCAAATTGGGCCCTCCTCTTCCTCAGGTTGAGATGGGTCTGACCTTTGCCCTGAGTGTACGGTGGGGGCTGGGATTCAGGGGATTAACAAGGTGTGGCCCACTTAGACTTTTCTAAGATTGAGCACACCCTATAGGGTGGGGTCAGCTAGAACTCTTCAGATTTTAAAACTATCTTTCCCTTCCCCCCTCAATGTCTCCTTTCTGCCTAAATTTTATTCCTTCTGTCCTACATCACCACCATGCCTAGCCCCCTATCTCTTTTTAAAAATCTTTTTTGAAACAAGGTCTTGCTAAGTTGCTGAGGCTAACCTCGAACCTGCGATCCTTCTGTCTCAGCCTCCAAAGTACTGGGATTACAGGGGTGCACCACTGTGCCCAGCTTGAACACAGTTCAATTTCATGCCGGTACTTAGCTAACAAATATTTATGGTACACTTTTTGTGTGCAAGGCACTATTCCAAGTATGCTGGGCATATAACAGTGAATTAAAGTCAACCATCCCTGCCCTGAAGGAGTTTATATGTTGTATAGCTTATATTCTGCACAGATTCCCAAATTTATTGGTTTATCACCCTTTTTCAGAAAGAAAAAATACTCAGTAATCCCCCTTGTACTTCTACCACCCCCATATTTTTACTGAATAAAATAGCACCTGAGGCTATAACCACTGGATCAGTCCAGTGTTCCCCCTGGAGTGGGAATGGCATTGTGGACTTTGGGAATCTATGTAAGGAAACAGATATAACAAGTTAATATGTAAGACAAAAAAAAAAAAAAAAAAAAGGCAGGGAAAGGAAATACAGAATGCTCGATGGCAGCGTGAGAGTTTTAACTTCAGTAGGAATGATTAGGGAAGACACTACCAAGAAAGACACTTGAGCAAAGATATGGGAGAGATGAGGGAGTGAGTCATGGACATATGTCAAGGATGAGTGGAGGTAACAGTGAGTATAAAGGCCCTGAGGCAGGAGCTGGCTTGGCATATTCTAGAGGTAGACAGAAGGCAGTCTTGGCAAAGTGGGAAGGAACAGAAGTACTCAGGGGTCAGATAATGCAGGGCCTTTTGGCCATGATAAGGATTTGGGGTTTTAGTTCCAGGGATGGGAAGCTCCTGGAGGGTTTTTTGATCGGGGGGTGGGGGATTATACAGCTTTAGGGGGTAAGGACCCTGGGGAGAAGAGGGTTGTTTCTAGAAACAAAGGTCAGGAAGCAAGATTTCTCAGAGGTTGCTGGGTACCATTCCCTGTCAGACAACATATTCCAGGCAATTTCCTATGCCTTGTCTTTTAACTACCTAGATGGCAGCTTATTTCCCAAGGGATGTCACCATCTCCAGAGAACATATTCCAATTATCCTGGAAAACAAGGTAATTTGGATTAGGATAGTATTCAATTCTCAGAATGAAAATCTACCCACTAGAAGAACAAAAGGTAACTCTAGAAAGCAGCCCCCCCCACCCCCACTGGGAAAACCCTAACAACTATGGAGACACTAAGTTATTTGCAATTATTGTGAGTTTCAAATCAATTTCCTCTCAAGATCTAGTCTTACATGAAAGGAGGAAATAAATGGGTGACTTTATCCAACAAACATGGAGCATGTATTATGTGCCAGGTACTCTTCTGGGTGCTAGGGACACAGCAGAAAACAAGACAGGCAAAGATCCCTGTCTTCCCTCAGAGGGAAGACAAAGGTGTGAAAACATGCAAAATAGGTGGCATGTTAGATGGGAATATATATGCCCTGGAAAAAAACAGAGCAGGGGCAGTGAACGTTTGATTAAAGTGTTAAAAAGGTTTAATCAAATAGGCTGCGGCTAGCCGGGCGTGGAGGCGCACGCTTGTAATCCCAGCATTCGGGAGGCTGAGACCGGAGGATCCGGGTTCGAGGCCAGCCTCAGCTACCTAGTGAGGCACTCTGCAACTTAGTGAGACTCGGTTTCAAAATAAAGAATAAAAAATAAGGCTGGGGGTATAGCTCGGAGGTAGAACACCCCTGAGTTCAATCCCCAGTACTGAAAAAAAAAAAAAAAAAGGCTGCGGCTGGGTGTGGTGGTGTATACCTACAATCCCGGTGCTTGGGAGGCTGAGACAGGAGAATTGCAGGTTCCAGGCCAGCCTCAGCAACTTAGTGAGGCCCTCAGCAACTTAGTAAGACCCTGTTTCAAAAAAATAAATAAATAAAAAAGCTGGTCAGGGCTGAGGGTGTGCCTAGGGGAAGAGCTCTTGCTGGCATGGGTGAGATCCTGGGTTTGATCCCCAGCACTGAAGGAAAAAGAAAGAAATAACAAGTGAGCTGGTTGAGAGAAATTCATTGAAAAGTCTTAAGTGAAAACTTAACTGTGAATAATTGGAACAGCCTGCTGTCTCTGAGAAGCTAGGTCTAGGCAGAAAGAGCAGGCAATACAAAGGCCCTACTGGGAGAAGAACAGAGAATCAAGTGTAAGCAGAGCAAGGAAAGGGGAGGGCACTACAGTAGACAGGTAAGAGCAGGATCTGACCCACATTTTGTAGTTTTGCAACATGATCACTAGAATGTACAAATGTGCAGTTTATAATTTTCTTCCACTTCTATGACAAGGAAAAACGGATTTTTGCTAATATGGTAACTTCTGACTTCTAGTTTCCTGAACTCAGTAAGTTGTAATACATTTTGCTACCTATTTTCAGAAAAAGACTAGAAGGGTCTATTTAGCAACTCCAAGACACTTTCTCTGCCAGGGCTAGAACAAGGGCCCAGAAACAGCAGAACAGATGCCTCCTATTACTTTTCTTTGCAGAATTTTCTTTTTTCAGTTAAAGCAAAGTGAAGCTCTAGGTTATAGGGGCTATGCCCTCCCCCAGGCACACACAGGAGGGCAACTTGCAGCATGAAAGGGTACAAATTTGGCTCAGATGTATGATTTTAGTTTCTGGTATAAATATGACATTTAGAGGGAAAACCTCTGGACATCTAGGGAGATGGAGCACTGAGAGAACTAAGAAAACAAAAGCAATATGACAAAAAGCCACTTACCCATGTGTCATCCACACTACAGTAGAATTTGCTTCTGGTGTGGAACTCAGTGCTATGACAAGGGAATGGGATGCCTTCACTTCACGGAATTTGCTTGCCTCCGTGGAACCAGGAAGATAAAGGGTTTAGATTGTGATATAGCCTCCAGGGTTGGGAGAGTCTGAACTCAAGGCCATCAAGGTAGCAAGCTCTCCATCAGTATGTAGTGTGGAGGCACATCAAGGTGGATAGCTTTAGCACAGCTTTGCTGAATATATTGTTTCCACAGACTAGATACACACACACACATACACCTTCTCAAGTCATGTACCACTTTCTACCACATTCAAGAACTTCCACAAATACCAATGGGTATCCAATATTTAAGAAATAGTTGAGTTTCACCATTAGTCCCAATGCTTTAAGCAAATGCCAGGCTTCCCATTTCCTTATCTGTAAATCGGAGGGATCAGGATGGGACACAAGGCCCCTGAAGAGCTAGCTTCAAGCTGGGTGTGGTGGTGTACACCTTTAATCCTAGTACTTGGGAGGTTGAGACAGGAGGATTGCAGTTCAAGGATAGCCTCAGAAAGCAGTGAGACTCATCAACCTAGTGAGACTGTTTCAAAACAAAAATAAAAAATAGGGCTGGGAGTGTAGCTCAGAGGTAGAATGCCCCTGGGTTCAATCCCCAGTACCATTAACAAAAAAAAAAAAAAAAAAAAGAACTAGATATGTATTGCCTTCTGTGCTGGAGCTGGAACCCAGGGCCTTGTGCATGCTAGGTAACCACTCTACCACTGAGCTAGCCCCCATGTTAAGTTCTTAATGCTCTCCTTTTCCTTCCTTCATCCAAACAAAAATATTAGATCTTTGTCAAATGCTATGGGTATACTTTCAATCAATGCTTGTCAAACTTTTTAATGGGTGGACCAATTCCTGGGAGAATCCCATTAAAGTGCATATTCTGATTCCTGGATTTGAGATAGGGACAGGAATTGTCCCTTCCCAAGAAGTTTCCAGGTTATGCCTAGTTGTTGACTGGGGATCATTCTTTGAGTAGCAGGAATTTGACACAACTAAGTTCCATTACCTAACACAACTATCACACAGACACACAAAGTCCCCTCAAAATGTCTCCAAAAGGCTGGGAATATAGTGGTATAGAGTATTTGCCTAGCTTGTGTGCAGCCCTGGGTTCAATCTTCAGCACCTCGATAAACAAAAACCCCCAAAGGGCTCCTGAGAGTTTTTAAACAATTAACCTTAGCACTGTAGCTTTCTACAAGTGTCACTGAGCCCACCAGATGTCCAGCACTAACAAGGCCAGGCCTAATGACTACATCTCTGGTCTAGGGAAGGTTCACAGTACACTCCTGCAGGAAGATCTTGCAGTTGTCTCTCCACTTCATTTGGCTTTTTTTTTTTTTTTTTTTTTGCGGTACTGGGGATGGAACTCAGGGGATTCTACCTCCGAGCTATACCCCCAGCCCTATTTTTTATTCTTTATTTTGAAACCGAGTCTCACTAAGTTGCGGAGTGCCTCACTAGGTAGCTGAGGCTGGTTGCGAACCCGGATCCTCTGGTCTCAGCCTCCCGAATGCTGGGATTACAAGCATGCGCCACCACGCCCGGCTTCATTTGGCTTTTTGATCTTACCTTTTGCCTCTGATGATAATTACCCTTTAATTAGCACCCACTACCGAGTCAGCTAAATAATTATAGTAAGTGCAGCCTGCACCTCTGTGAGTGATCTTCAAACGAAATGATAAAACAAGATCCTAAGCTGCTGATTTTTAAAATATAAAGACAAAACTGACCCAAATAACACAGTCAGGTGTGTACCACCCACAGTGGGAGCCACAGAGCTGTTAAAAGTTGTTTCCATAAGCTAAGGAAGATTTGATTTATTTTGGAACAATTAAGAGAAAATACTGAAATGGTATTAGGGAAATTGTAAATGTTAGAATATTTGCATCCAGTCATGCATGCTAAAATCCACCTTAAATTCATGTTGGGAAGGGCTCATTGTTCTTTTTCTTTCTTTTCATTTTGCAATGCTAGGGATCAAACCCAGGACCTATATGTATTCTACAGCACTGTGTTGTGTTGCCAGCCTGAATTCTTTCTTCTTTATTCAGTTTCCTGATTTCTCTGGAAGGAGCATTGAGGGGAGCCTGAAACTTCTGGGTACATTCAAAGCAAATCATTCATTTGTGGAAGAATGGGCAGGCTTTTTACTGAAAGCAATTAGTAGTTTTCTTTTTTTTTTTTGCGGGTCTGGGGATTGAACTCAGGGGCATTCAACCTCCGTGCTACACCCCCAGCCCTATTTTTTATTCTTTATTTTGAAACCGAGTCTCACTAAGTTGCAGAGTTCCTCACTAGGTAGCTGAGGCTGGCCGCGAACCCGGATCCTCCGGTCTCAGCCTCCCGAATGCTGGGATTACAAGTGTGCGCCACCACGCCCGGCTAATTAGTAGTTTTCTAATTTCTCAGGCAGGTCTCCATTAAGTGCCTACCAAACATCATGGCTGTCAGAATCCAATGAACCATGCACTTCTTCTAGGGGAAACCTGTGCTACTTTAGAACCCTGTCTCCCCACTGAAGCCTCAAAATCAAAACTAAAAACAAATCTAGGTGTGGTGGTGCAGTCCTGTAATCCCAGTACTTGGGAGGCTGAGATAGGAGGATGCAGGTTATAGACCAGCCTCAGCAATTTACTGAGGCCCTCAGCAACTGTAGCAAGACCCTATTTCCAATTAAAAAATAAAATAAGGCTGGGGGTGTAGCTTAGAGATAGAATGCTCCTGGGTTCAATCTGCAAAAAAACAAAACAAAACAAAACCCCCAAATACCCTGGGTTCAAACACACACACACACACACACACACACACACACACACACACACACAATCACGAAAAAACAAAAAATAAACACAAACAAAAACTTCCCAATTTTCTCAATTAGGTAATACATTGCCACGGGGGGGAGGGGGGGGATCTTTCTACAGTGGAATAAGAAATACTCGCTTCTTTCTATCATTCACCACCTCTCTGTCCTCCCGAGGCAATCTCTAGTTCCTTTAAACTTTTTATTATGTAAAATTTCAGATATAAAAAAAAGACTGGTATGATGATCCCATGTGTTCATCCCATGGCATCAGCAATGAACATCTCAACAACTCCTCTAGTTTTCTAAATCAAATCTCGGACACAAGATCACTTTACCTATCAACACTTTAGTGTCTTATTTTTTTAGAAAAAAGACACACTACCAGCAGGGTGTGGTGGTGCCCACCTGTAATCCCAGTACTTGGGAGGCTGAGACAGGAGGATCGCAGATTGGAGATCAAGGTTCGAGACCAGCCTCAGCAACCTAGTGAGGCCCTGTTTCAAAACAAAAAAGTAAAAAGCTGGGCGTGGTGGCACAGGCTTGTAATCCCAGTACTTGGGAGGCTGAGACAGAAGGATGCGGGTTCCCAGTCAGCCTCAGCTAGTGAGGCCGTCCGCAACTTTGTGAGACCCTGTTTCAAAATAAAGAATACAAAATAGGACTGGGGGTGTAGCTCAGAGGTAGAATGGCCCTGGATTCAATCCCTAGTACCGCAAAAAAAAAAAAAAAAAAAAAGGCTGGGGGTGTAGTTCGGAGGTAGACCGCCCCTTGGGTTCAATCCCCAATACCACCATCACCAAAAAAATAAAAAAAATTACCGTTATCACGTCCAACCAGGCTAATGACAATTCCTTAATATCCAATATTCTGGGGCCACCACTAAAGGGTGAGGGGAAACGAAGGGACAACTGCAGGGCAGGGATAGACGGGTTGGAGCTAGTGCGGCTCGAGGAAGAGGCCGTGAGCCGTCCGGCGCCCAACGCCCCGGGTTTTACGCTATCGTTACCCGCGCGGGCCAGCGCCGGTCGGGTGGAAGGCAGCACGGAGCTGAACGCTCCTAGCCTCCGGTCCCCGAGAAGGCCTGGCGCAGCTGCACAACCCACTGTCCCCAGACACTGGCGGGTCCCTGGAGGGGAAACGATTGACACAGCTACTTGCACCGCGCCCGGGTCCTCCCCCTCGCCCCCCCCCCCCCCGCGGCACCTGCGCCTCCCGTTGGGGCCCAGAGCTGGAACCGGCTCCCGCGCCCGGTTGGGCAGGCCGTGCGCGCCACCAACGAAGGCTTCGCCCGCCGCCCGCGCGGGAGCCAGGTTGTCGGCCCCACAACCTCGCGCTTACCGGGACTACAACTCCCGTCCGGCCCCGCGGCCGGACCAATGGCGGGCGCCGGCGCGTGCGGGGCGCGGCGCCTGCGCGGCGGTTTGAGTAAGCGGCCGCATGATTGGCTGCGGGGTCGGGCGGCCGCGCGGGGCCTGTGGGAAGCGGAGTGACGGAGCGAGCGGCTGTTGGAGGAAGGAGGTGGGGGCCGGGAGCGCAAATGGCGTTGAGATGGTTCAGGGCCCTGTTCAAACTCCAGCGCTGACCATTCACCGGCGGAAGCGGCGGCGCAGGAGGCGGCGGCGGCCCAGCGGGGGCAGGTAGCGGGCTCGGCGCCAGCTCCGGCGGCCGTAGCCGGGGAGGCCTAGACCCGGGCCCGGCTGGCCGGCCGGCGGCGCTCGAGGCGGGGAGGGAAGTTGCGGGGCCGCCGCTCCTCCCCTTGCGCCGGGCTTCCTATTTACCGGAGCGGAGTCGTGGGTAGTGACGGCGGCGGAGCCCCTCGCCTCACTGGGCGCAGCGACCGGGCTCTCTCTCCCGTGCGGGGCCCCGGTGCCTGGCCCGGAGCCGTCGGGAGCGGGAGAGGCGGAGGCGGCCCGAGGCCAGAGCAGCGGCCGGGCGCCGAGGGTAAGTGAGGTCTCGGTGGCCGCCTTAGGCCTGGAGCGGGCCGGCCAGGCAGGGGCGGCGGGGGCCGTGGGAGTCTCACTGCTGGGCCCCCCGGGGCCACTGGGGAAGTTGGGCCGGGGAACGACCCCGAGAACTCTTGTTTCCTCTTTTATTGCCTCTCTCTGCGAGTTCTTTTCCGGGCGGTGCTGATTGACTTCTTTCCCAGAACCCAGTCCGGGATCTGGATTTCGGTCCCGAGTCCACCTTCCCCGTCGTTGTCGTTTTTATTCCTGGCGGCCGCCGAGGCCTTGCACTACTGCCCCAGGGATTTGGTGGCAGAGGCTTCCGGGGCGTCGGGAGCGACATCCCTTTCCTGAGCGGTGGGGGTGGGGAGGAGAAAAGTTGCGGGAGCAGCCAGCCGGTGGGGGCCGCCTCTCCCACCACTCTCGAGGAGGAGTTTTGCGTGGGTCGATTGGCCCTTCCACTTTCCTTCCTTGGTGGGAGTCCCTAAAGCTCGGGGGGAAATGGGAAGGCGCTAGATTTGTATGGGGGTAAAGTGTAAAGGCTTATTTTGGTTTTTGAATCCCAGCTCGTTCCCCTCAAAAATCGACCTGGCATTGGGCTGAGGCAAAGGCCCAGAGACCGAAAACGCTTAGTCGTAACTCTTCCTTTTCTAAGTAGGACAGTCTGGAGTTCGAAGCCGGAGCACGAGAACCTGTGTATTAGAAATGGACTTAAAATTTATGGCAAATAGGTCTGCGCACTTAGATAATGCCATCGCAGTTGTCTGCTTAGATAATGCCGTTGCAGTAGTCAGCTGACTTTTTAAAAAATGACATTTTATTATGGGAAACGATAAAGGCAATCAAAAATAGGGAATATTATATAATGAACTCATGTGCTCATAGCGCTTCAGCAGTTATTAACTCAACTAAATTTGTCTCTTCTACACACTTACCATTTCTTAATGTTGAAAAATCGCTGACCTTATTTCACCAATAGTACATATTTGTGAAAGACATGATTTTCTTAAACTTAACTGCTTGGTATCAAATCTTTGTCTGCAGACTTTAAACAGTGTTGTTAGGACCGTTTTTACAATGACATTTTCTGATGTTGGCCTAAAGTATATCAAGTCTAAATTTTTGGTTTGGCCTTTAGTTAACATTTTTAGATGGTTACCATTAATTGTATCCAAAACATTCCAGCGTTGGTGTATCTGTAAATACAGGTCTACAGATCTCAGCTTTACATCCTTGAAGAAATGAAGAGAAATGACTATTTTGTTGTCTTTGGTAGCTGCTCAATATATACTTAGTTTTGTTTAATAGGCTATCCTTAACAAGACAGTAAAACTCGTTAGTGTTAAATTTACAGTAGAAGGGGAAATAGATCTCCCTCAGGAAAACTATTTTCTTTCAGCACAGATGCATATGATGACTAAATTATTATTTTGTCAAATTAGAATTGGCTTCTTACCAAGCGTGGGGGAATCCTCTACTGAGTATATATTAAACTAATTTGGACAGTGATTTTATTATAAGTTTTAAGAATTTTTTTTTTTTTTCGGTACTGGGGATTGAATTCAGGGGCATTCTATCTCCGAGCTATACCCCCAGCCCTATTTTTTAGTCTTTATTTTGAAACCAGGTCTCACTAAGTTGCGGAGTGCCTCACTAGGTAGCTTGTAATCCCGAATGCTGGGATTACAAGCGTGTGCCACCACGCCCGGCTAGTTGTAAGAATTTAATAAGGGCAAAATATTAAAAGTAAAGATTAAAACATTCAAAAGTATAGGTCAAATATAATTTCCATTTTTGTGAGTTTCAAAGTAATGAAGTTTTTTCAAGCTCCTAAGCAGTTGTTCACTTTTTTCTAGTTACGGTTGGTATATTGATATTTAAACTGTAGGTCAAAGTGTAAGAAATATATAAGTATTGATTGTGTTTTAAAGTACTATAACTTGTTTTTAAAAATGTTCAACTTTTTAGATTTTTTTTTTGTCATAGTACCTGGTACTATGAAGGTAAATCAGATGAATCGATTAATCATTTATAGGTAGGGAAAATAAAGGTTATGTGTGTCTATTCCTGTAGTAATTCATGGAGCAGTGTAATATGCTGGAGTTCTCCAGAAAGTGTCACTCAGTAAATGAGCACAGCACTGTAGGGACAAGGAAGATAGAATAAGGATGGTTTCTTGTGCTGGGGAAATGACCATCTAAGGAATAATTTTCAAGTCACAGCCCAGATTGCATTAGACCAAGAATTAGAATCTTCTAGGTTAAGTTAAAAGCTGCAGAAATACATGAGAAAATAATACTATTTTTCTGACCTTTTTCCCTCATGATATGTGCTGTGAAATTTCAGAGAATAAAATTTAGTCAAATAACTTTTCCAAGATACTGAAAAAAATTAACACATTTAATATTAGGAATAATTGCCCTCTTAGATTATTTTTAAGATAGACCTTTTTGAGAATAGTAAGTTGATTTATTTGGACTTGAAACAAAGTTTCACTGTAACTTGGTTTTGTGGATGCTATATTGTAAGTTGGTTTAATGACAGCTTTTTAATTAATTTATTTATTTTGCGCTACTGGTGATTGAACCCAGGTGCTTTCTACCTCCCAGCTACATCCTTAGCCCTATTTTTTATTCTTTATTTTGAAACAGGGTCTCATTAAGTTGTGGAGCACCTCACTAAGTAGCTGAGGCTGGCCAGTAACCGGGATCCTCTGGTCTCAGCCTCCCAAGTACTGGGATTACAAGCATGGGCCACCACTCCTGGCTATGACAGCTTTTTTACTTGTAAATCATGTATGAATATGTATTCCTTATAAAAAATGACATATGGAAGCATACAGAGTGAAAAATGAGCCTCTTTATATTTATTTAGCCGTGTGTGTGTGTGTGTGTGTGTGTGTGTGTGTGTGTGTGTGTGTGGTACTGGGGATTGAACCTGGAGGCATTCTACCTCTGAGCTACACCCCCAGCCCTATTTTATTTTTATTTTGAAACAAGGTCTCAGTTGAGGCTGTCCACAAACCTGTGATCTTTTTTTTTTTTTTTTTTTTTTTTTTGTGGTACTGGGGATTGAACTCAGGGGTATTTACCTCCAAGCTACACCCCTAGCCCTATTTTTTTTTTCTTTATTTTGAAACAGGGTCTCACTAAATTGCGGAGGGCCTCACTAAGTAGCTGAGGCTGGCCAAGAACCCGGATCCTCCAGTCTCAGCCTCTCATGTACTGGAATTACAAGCATGTGCCACCACACCCGGCTCCTGTCTGAACCTCCCAAGTACTAGGGTTACAGGCATGCCCACCATGTCCACCTTTTGACCATTTTTAAAGATTTGTACGCTGAATGTTGAAAAGTTATGCAGGACAATTCCTAGGTTCTTATTTTCTTTTTGTGCAGTACTGGGGATTGAACTCAGGGACATTCTACCTCTGAGCTATACCTCCAGCCCTATTTTTTATTCTTTATTTTGAAACAGGGTCTCACTAAGTTGCGGAATACCTCACTAGGTAGCTGAGGCTGGCTATGAACCCGGATCTGGTCTCAGCCTCCCAAATGCTGGGATTACAAGTGTGCCACACCCGGCTCCTAAGTTCTTATTTTCATATGCAGTGTTACTACTTGTTAAGTATTTAGTAATTATGTATTTTCTTAAACTTTTTTTTTTTTTTTTTTTTTTACAGGGAATATGAAACAGGTGTCAAAATGACGTCCAGATTTGGGAAAACATACAGTAGGAAAGGAGGCAATGGCAGTTCAAAATTTGATGAAGTCTTTTCCAACAAACGGACCACCCTTAGCACAAAATGGGGAGAAACCACATTTATGGCTAAATTAGGGCAGAAAAGGCCCAATTTCAAACCGGATATCCAAGAAATTCCGAAGAAACCAAAAGTAGAAGAAGAAAATACTGGAGATCCTTTTGGATTTGATAGTGATGATGAGTCTCTACCAGTTTCTTCAAAGAATTTAGCCCAGGGTAAGGGTTCCTCTTACTCAGATTCTAGTGAAGCTGCTCAGCTAGAAGAAGTTACTTCGGTACTTGAAGCTAATAGCAAAATTAGTCATGTGGTGAGTGAAGACAGTGTTGTATCTTATGAATGCTTACCTATGGACGATCCTTTGCTTGGGAAAGAAAAGAGCACAAACAGAATCCTAGAAGATGATGCAAGCAAAAGTAGCTGTGCTAAATTAATGCCTTCTGGTAAGTTTTGATTTTATGATGAGCCAAGAGCTTTTTGCAAGCCATTTATTTAAGTAATTTGAATTCTAAAATATCATATATGTTACTTGGGGTTTTCTTTCTGTACTGATAGTTTTCTAAGAGATTTAAGAAATTTAAAGAAATCAGAGGTTGAATTTTTTTTTTTTTTTTTGCGGTACTGGGGATGGAACCTGGGGGCATTCTACCTCTGAGCTACAGCCCCAACCCTATTTTTTCTTTCTTTTAACTTTTTTTTGCGATGCTGGGGATGGAACCCGAGGGCATTCTACCTCCGAGCTACAGCTCCAGCCCTATTTTTTATTCTTTATTTTGAAACAGGGTCTCACTAAGTTGTGGAGGGCCTCACTAAGCAGCTGAGGCTGGCCGCGAACCCGGATCCTCTGGGCTCAGCCTCCCAAATGCTGGGATTACAAGCGTTCACCACCACCTCTGGCATTTTTTATTCTTTTTATTTTGAGACAGGGTCTCACTGAATTGTGGAGTGCCTCACTAAGCAGCTGAGGCTGGCCACGAACCTGGATCCTCCAGTCTCTGCCTCCCAAATGCTGGGATTACAAGCGTGTGCCACCATGCCCAGCTCAGAGGTTGAAATTTTAATACAGTAACTTGGATAATGTTTTAGACCTACTATTCAGGCTATATTTTGGGACCTGTCTTTCATAAGCCCCTAATCCCAGTTCCAACAAGAAACCTCTCTTTTTGTTGTGTTAGAATTTCATAATATCAGCTGGGTAGCTGAGGCCGGCTGAGAACCTGTGATCCTCCAGTCTCAGCCTCCCAAGTACTGGGATTACAAGCGTGTGCCACCACGCCTGGCTTAATAAGTTTTAACTTACAAAACTGGTTGTATTTAAAAAGTGTTAACTTGTAAATATGGTGTCTACTGTTGTCTCCCAAAATAATGCTTTGCCAGTTATACCCCTGCTCACTTTTGTAAGGAGTTTGGAACTGAAACGATAAAGGGGCAATTAATACAATTGAAGGTGGCAGGAGGAAGTCGGGGTGGAGGAAGACCATGAGCACCCCATTAGCAATAGGATGATGGCCACTATAGTTCAAAATGGACCTTAGTTCTTGACCTGTTGGCAAAGTTTAGTGCTAATGGAAAACTATGTATGTATCTTATTTTGAAAGGAAGTAAAGACAAAACTTTACAAATTCTGAATTCCTAAAAGGAATTTGTCCTTGGAAGACTTAATATAAAGTGTCTCAAATAATATAATGGTGTGTACTTTGTGTAGTTTTACTAAAATGTTGAGCATTTTTTCACTAATTTTTTTTCTCCTTTGGATGAGAAGTTGAGACAGCTGTTACTGCAATTCCCTTAATCCTGTGGGTTAATTCTGATTTGGCTGTCCTTACTGCTTTGCCCACATTTCTCCTGAAGGATTGTTCTTAAGCTTAGGTTAAATTTTTTATTAGAAAACAGCATAAGCCATGTGAGGTGGCACACCCACTTAGTACAATCGCAGTACTTGGGAGTCTGTGACAGGAGGATCGCAGATCTGAGGCCAGCCTCAACAACTTAGACCCTATTTCTTTTTCTTTTTTTTTTTTTGGCAGTACTGGGAGTTGAACCCTGGGCAGTCTACCTCTGAACTACACCCCCAGCCCCTTTTTTTAATTTTTAATTTTGAAACGATCTCACTAAGTTGCGGAGGGCCTCACTAAGTAGCTGAGACTGGCCAGGAACCTGCAATTCTCTGTCTCAGCCTCCCAAGTACTGGGATTACAAGTGTGGTCACCACACCTGTCTTAGACCGTGTTTCAAAATAAATAAAAAAGGACTAGGGGTTAGCTTGGAGGTCCCCAGTACAACAACAACAAAAACCAACATAAACTGTTTCAGGGTCAGCTCCTAAACATGTATTGTAATCATAGAACTTCTGAGCTAAAAAAAAAAAAAAAAAATTGTTTTCCCCCCAGAATTGGGGATTGAATCCAGGTCTTCACACATTCTAGACAAGCACTCCATAACTGAGCTACATCCCCAGCCCTTTTTAAGTTTTATTGTGAGACAGGGTCTTGCTAAATTGCCCAGGCTGGTCTCAAACTTTTTCCTCTTAAGCCGGGCGTGGTGGCGCACGCTTGTAATCCCAGTTCTTGGGAGGCTGAGACAGGAGGATCAAAGATTTATAGCCAGCCTCAGCTACTTAGTGAGGTCCTCTGCAACTTAGTGAAACCCTGTTTCAAAATAAAGAATAAAAAATAGGGCTGGGGGTGTAGCTTGAAGGTAGAATGCCATTGACTTCAATCCCAAATTCTGCAAAAAAAAAAAAAAAAAAGTTCTCTTGTTTCAGCATCTTGAGTAGCTGAGGTCATAGGTATGTACCACCATGCCCAGCTTAATAATTTTAACTCAGCTTTCATTTTATAGATGAGGCTCAAAGAGGTTGACTGTCCAAGATTGGCTAATGTCTGAATTACAATGAGATTCATTTATTGATTTTCCACATGTTATTGATCACCTATTGCTTGTTAAACCACTGTACGGGGCTCTGGGAATGCTGTTTCTGAGTTATGTAGTGGTCTTACTGCCATTTCTTGGTGTTCCACATAGTTAATCCAGGGTGGGGCAGGTAGGCTGGAGGAAGGAATAGTAAGTTGGGCAAGTGGTCTAAGTGGTCATGGAGTGCTTGAGTATGCTTGTTTTTTGGAGAATGGGCACTATTGGCAGGGCAGGGTCCTAGCGGTAGAGGTTTTTTTTTTTTTCTTCGGTACTGGGGATTGAACTCAGGGGCATTCTACCTCCGAGCTACACCCCCAGCCCTATTTTTTATTCTTTATTTGGAAACAGGGTCTCACTAAGTTGCAGAGTACCTCACTAGGTAGCTGAGGCTGGTCGCAAACCTGGATCCTCCGGTGGTCTCAGCCTCCCGCTGGGATTACAAGCATGCGCCACCACACCCGGCACGGTAGAGGTTTCTAATAAGGACAGCAACCTGGCAGTGAAGTATTTATTGCCAGTAATTGCTTATGTAGCTTTGCTGACAAGTCTTCATATATGTCCATTCATTGTTGGAGTTGGTTGGTGGGAACTGAAAACAGTTTTCTGTAAAATGAGCTTCCTAGTCTAATGCTGCTAAATTGTAGTTCTTATGCTGATATTGTGGACCGACATATAAGAGTCCAAATTCCATTATAATTGGTTTGTGAGGAGAAAGTGTATACTAAAATACAAATAAATAGATGTTTAAAAATATCTTGTCCCTCTTCCTCTTTCATAAAGGCAACTCTACTGGGAAGGGATTGCTGTAGCATTAGGAACCATCTTTCCTTCCTCCCTCACTCCCTCCCTCTCTTCCTCCCTCCCTCCTTTTTTTGTCACTGGGAGCTCCAACAACGTTGAAGCCCCCTGTAGAAAAAGAAGCACATTTTGATGGAGTGCTTTTAATTTTCATAGTAGCTGTATCCTATCTCTAATATGTGCAAGTCAGTTGTTATAAGCCATTTATAAGTTCATATATTTATTAGTTGCTTCTGTAGTTCTGACAATGCTTTCGTACTTTGTAGTTTCTTTTCTTCCCTCTGAACTTTTGGCATATCGCTGTGCCTAGACTCTTCTTGCATTATGTCTGTTAGGTTGTTGTTGCCTTTATTCTGACTTAGAAAGCCTTGTAATTTTAGTTAAGTTTAGAAGCCTAAATCTGAGTTTTGGGTAAGAGGTCCATAAATCTGAAGTGGTTCCTAACCTTTTTGAATTAGGGACCCTTCTGAGAATTATGAGTTTAGATTCTTTGTCTAGATAAAAACAGTTGTATACTTTTCAGGTCTCAGAAATCTTAGCAGTTTTTTGCAGGTTATGTTCAGGCATTTTATATAAGAATCTGTTAAGAATTTTATCAACATGTTTGAAGTGTGTAGGTTAAGTTCTATGGTATTCTTTCAGTGGAATGTCCCTGCTCATTCATACCTTCCTTGTCTCCTACCCCCATGCCATGAAATTATGTTAATCCAAACTCAGAATTATTTTCTCATTTTTCTTGGTGTTATTATACTTTTAAGTGTATCTTTTTTTGTGTGTGTGGGGTGCTACACCCCCAGCCTTATTAAATTTTTTGGATACAAAGTACTGGGTCTCATGAAGTTGCCGAGGCTGGCCTGGTACCTGAGATTTTCCTGTCTCAGCCTCCCACGTACTGGGATTACAGGTATGTGCTACCACACCTGGCACATCTTTTTCTTTATAGAAGAATGTATGAATAATTTTTGACACTGTTAGAATTCTTTGTTCTAAATACTTTTTGATGGTTAGTTTTTTTTTTTTCTTTATTTTGAAACAGGGTCCCACTAAGTTGCAGAGGGCCTTGCTAAGTAGCTGAGGCTGGCTGAGAACTGAGATCTGGCTGATGGTTAGTATTTTTGAAAATTGTGACTACTTCAAAGAAGAAACTCAGGATGAGGTCATAATAAAACATAATGGTTGCCATTTTCTTTTTTTTTTTTTTTTTTGGCGGAACTGGGAATTGAACCCAGGGGCATTCTACCTCCGAGTTATACCCCCAGTCCTATTTTTTATTCTTTATTTTGAAATAGGGTCTCACTAAGTTGCAGAGAGCCTCACTAAGTAGCTGAGGCTGGCCGAGAACCCGGATCCTCCTGTCTTAGCTTCTCAAGTACTGGTATCACAAGCGTGCACCACCACGCCCAGAATGGTTGCCATTTTCCAAACAAATGCTTGATGGGTAAGGGAACCAGCAGCAAGATTACAAACTATGCCTAAGAACCCTAAGGATGTTACCAAACTCCAGCAATCATTGGGATAGGGCAAATCTCTTTTTATCTATTCTGTGTATCACTCTCTACCTCCTATCCTTTATTCCCTGGATTAATTTAAAGCAAATTCAGAACTTCTGTTTTCACCTGCAAATACTTCTGTATCTAATCTCTTAAAGACAAAATGTTCTACTTGCATTTGCCTTTGTGTGTGTGTGTGTGTGTGTGTGTGTGTGTGTGTGTCAGTGTCAGGCACTGGGGATTGAACCCAGGGCATTCTACCTCTGAGCTACATCCTCAGCCTTGTTTTTATTCTTTATTTTGAAACAAGGTCTCACTAAGTTGCAGAGGGCCTCATTAGTTCATTAGTAAGTAGCTGAGGCTGCCTGGGAACCTAGGATCCTCCAGTCTTAGTCTCCCAAGTACTGGGATTAGAAGAGTGCACCACCATGCCTGGCTTGGAGTTACTTTTGAGACCAATGAGTTGGTAGCCAGTGTGGCACTTAAAAATGACTGTTAGTAGAAGCTAAAGGTAACTCTTCTAAGAGCCCTGCAGGTATTCCTTAAAGTTTGGGATACAGGGCTGTATGGTATGCATTAGAGGTAAAAGAAAGCCCCCCGTATCTTTTATCTGAGGCTGCTTTCATTTCCCATCTTTGGGCTCTACAATAAAGTGTGCAAAGACTTATATTTCTGCTTGGCACACTTTTCTTGCCAGCCAGCTGGGATTCAGCAATCTACGTATCCTGCCAAATATTGAGATAACTATGGCATAGGCTTTTAATTTACATGACTGTTTTTGTAGCCAGTAAGTTTTTCCATTTGCTTAAAGCTGTACTAAGTATTTGTGTGAGTTTAAGGAATAGTATTGTCAGAAAACTTAGAACTTTGATTTTAGAAGAGAAAGTAATTTTTAAAAAAGGAAATTAATTGTTCCATTTCTGAAAGTTTAAAGTAGGCCAGGAACTTGTGACCTGAGATGAAATTGTCATCTACTCATTGGATAAAGTATAGGTGATCAATGAGAATTATTATTTTTTAAAAAATCCTAAAAGTATAGTATTGGCAAGAGTAACCTGTCTTTATATATTAAATAGATTTCTTGTATAGAATATATTTAATGCCTAAAGTCAACTTGTTTTAAAGAAAAGTGGCTAAAAGACCCATTATTTGTTTGGTTTCTACTTTGTGCTAAGTCTTATGTATCAACTGGTCTTTAATCACAATCATGTGAAGGAGGCTTTATTTTCATAGAAAGTACAGCATAGATTGGAAATTGGATAACTTGAACTAAGTATGCGATGTGTGACACATCCCAGGTGTTCTTTTCATGCAGTGCTATTATAATATTTTGATATAAATGAACTTATTTTTGTCTTATTCAAAGTCATACAGTTAAAACAAGACTGTCAACTATAAGATCAGTTTTATCTTGATGTTGGAAATAACTTCTTCCCTCTCCTCCCTTTCCTTTTTCCTCTCCCTCCATGGGGATTGAACCCAGGGCCTCACATATGTAAGGCAAGGCACTCTACTGTGAGCTATATCCCCAGCCCTTTTAAAAAATCTTTTTATTTTGAGACAGGGTCTCACTAAATTATTGCCCTGGCTGGCCTTACACTTACGATTGATCCTCCTCAACTTGCTGAGTAGCTGGGATTGTAGGCATATACCACTGTGCCCAGCTGCAAAACTTCTATTTATTTTTTGTTTCTGTTGTGGTACTGGGGATGGGTGTTCTACCCCTGAGCTACATTCCCAGCACAATTTTATGTTTTTATTTTTGAAGCAGGGTCTCATTAAGTTGCTGAGGCTGGTCTCAAACCTGTAATCCTCAGCCTTCCAAATTGAGATTACAGGCATGCACCACTGTGCCTGGTTCAAAACTTGTATTTCTGGGAGGCTGAGACCAGAAGATCCAGGTTCGCGGCCAGCCTCAGCTACCTAGTGATGCACTCCGCAACTTAGTGAGACCCTGTTTCAAAATCAAGAATAAAAAATAGGACTGGGGTTATAGCTTGGAGGTAGAATGCCCCTGGGTTCAATCCCCAGTACCGCCAAAAAAAACAAAAACAAAAACAAAAAAAACTTGTATTTCTTATAAGAGAGTTTCTGTGTAAAAGGAGTATCATTTTCAAAGTTTGAATACAAACAGAAGTACAGGAGTCCATTGATCCTGGTTGGAAATCAGCCTTGTGGTAATATGTGAAAACTGAACATACTCTTAATTAAGTAATTATTTTTTTGTGGTACTGAGAATTGAACCCAGAGGCATTCTACCTTCGAGCTATACCCCCAGCCTGATTTTATTTCTTATTTGGAAACAGGGTCTCGTTAGGTTGATGAGAGTCTCACTACTTGCTGAGGCTGTTCTTGAATATGCGATCCTCCTGTTTTAGCCTCCCAAGTACAAAAATTACAGGCATGTACCACCACACCTGGCTGATACTCTTGATTAGTTAATTAATTAAAATTTTTTTTTGTGGCACTGGTAGGTGCCAGAGGCATTCTACCTCTGAGCTACACCTCCATCCCTATTTTTATTCTTTATTTTGAAACAGGGTGTCACTAAGTTGCGGAGGGTGTCACTACGTAGCTGAGGCTAGCAATGAACCTGTCTCATACTCCTGTCTCAGCCTCCCAAATTCTGGGATTACAAGCATATGTCACCATGCCCTGCTTGATACTCATAATTTAAACATCTCTGGGCGCTACAATAAAGTGTACAAAGACTTATATTTCTGCTTATTTGCCTTATCTAGGAATGGGGCTGTGTAGACAAGGCTGACATTTAACCTGAGACCTACCTGCTGGTGCAGTGAGAAAGGTTAAAAAGGGAATAGCTTGGTGATATGGGCAGTAAGGAAGAAGGAGACAAGAATGATTCTTAGATATAGAATTTACTGAGATGGGAAATATTTGAGGGAAAATTTATGATTTGGGTTTTAGTTGGATTTGAGATGTTTGTGAGATGATGTTTAAGAGGCACATCTATTGGGATTGAACTTAAGAAGCCTTATTAGAGATGACAAATGTAAAATTCAATATACAATTTTTTTTATTTTTTTTCAGTACTGGGGATTGAACTCAGGGGCATTCTACCTCCAAGCTATACCCCCAGCCCTATTTTTTATTCTTTATTTTGAAAAAGGGTCTCACTAAGTTGTGGAGTGCCTTACTAGGTAGCTGAGGTAGCTGAGGCTGGCCGCTAACCCGGATCCTCCGTTCTCAGCCTCCCAAATGCTGGGATTAAAAGCGTGCGCCACCATGCCCGGCCTACAGATGTTGTTTGAAAGTAAGGAATTAGATGAGTTGGGTGCATGCCTGTAATCCCAGTACTTGGGAAGCTGAGATAGGAGTATTGCAGGTTTGAAGCTAGCCTCAGCAACTTAGTGAGATTCTGTGTCAAAACAAAAAATATAGGGCTGGGAACTCGAAGGTAGAATGCCCCTGGGTTCAGTCCCTAGTACCACCAAAATAAATAAATAAATAAATAGACAAATAAAGGATTACATGAAGTCATTAAAGATAGTATAAGAGGAAAAAGTATTGGGACTAAGCTGTGGAGAACTTCCAGTTCTAAGTGGATGGAGAAAAAAGGAAGGAACTAGAAAAGGAAATTAAGTAGAAGCTGCTAGAGTTGTTGAAGGGAAATTAATACTTGTGTTACAGAAGCCAGCAGAAAAGACTTTCATGAAAGCATCAATTGAATTGAATTGCTGCAAGGTCACCTCAGATGAGGATTGCAAAACAGCTTTGGATTTGCAGCTTGGTTGGACTGGTCTGAGGAAGGTAGCAAATGTATTCAATTTGATAAAGATGTTTGAAGGGGGGAGGAAAGAAAAAGGACTGCTGGAGAGGAAAAGGTGTTCTGAATTTTTTATTTTTTTAATCTATATATATTTTTTGGTGGTACTGGGGATTGAACCCGGGGCATTCTACCTCCAGGGTACACCCCCAGTCCTATTTTGTATTCTTTATTTTTGAAACAGGGTCTCACTAAGTTGCAGAGTGCTTCACTAGGTAGCTGAGGCTGGCCGCCAGCCCGAATCCTCCAGTCTCAGCCTCCCAAGTACTGGGATTAGAAGCACATGTCTCCACGCCCGGCTTGTTCTGGAAGTTTTTAATGCATGGAAATGCCTTGAAGCATGGGATCCCAAAGCACAGGGGGAGAGTGGTCTTGGGAGAAGGGATGCTGCATTTCCTGAATAGGACGAAAGATGGATGAAAAGGTGAGCTTAGTGGGAGGATGGAAGATAAGGTGGTTTATGGCTGAGAGCTTTTGTTTCTTCCCCCCATAAAGTACAGAAGAGGTTATTTCTGGAGGGGAACAAGAAAGAAAGAAAGGTTAACTGGGAGGCTTGAGCAAAACAGGACAAGATTCAGAGAGATGTTACTTGAAGAGTGAGCTGTCTAGTGACAAGGTAGAATTTTTTTTTTTTTTTTTTTTTTTTTTAAATTTTAAGACAAGGTCTTGCTAAGTGGCCCAGGCTGTCTTCAAACTTGCAATCCTCCTGCCTCAGTCAACTGAGTAGCTGGGATTATAGACATGTGCCACTTCTCTCCCCTTTAGTAGGTCCCATTATCTGGAAGCTGCATACAATATTAGAGAGGATAATTAGAATTATCTGGGGTTGGCATTTTGTCAGATAGCATATGGAGTGAAGAGATAGGGAAGCCAGGGGACTTAGGATACTGCTCTGACAGCGGTTCAGATGACAGACTGTGAAATTTAAACTGTTAGCACCCGGACAGAGCTGATGGGTAAGAGAGAGACATGGGGTGCTATATTGAGAATCTTACTAAATGAAAGTCAAAAGTGGAAGTACTAGAACAAGCAAGTTTGATGGTTTGGTAGGTTGTGATGAAAAAAGTGGGTTATCTGAATTTGATATTTATTTATTTATTTATTGCAGTACTGGGGATTGAACTCAGGGGCATTCTACCTCCGAACTACACCCCCAGTCCTATTTTTTATTATTTATTTTGAAACAGGGTCTCACTAAGTTGCGGAGTGCCTCACTAGGTAGCTGAGGCTGGCCTCGAACCCGGATTCTCCGGTCTCAGCCTCCCAAATGCTGGGATTACAAGTGTGCGCCACCACACCCGGCTGGATTTGATTGAAAAGGTAAGCTATGTGTAGTAGCACACATCTATAATCCCAGTACTTGGGAGGTTGAGACAGGAGGATTGCAGGTTCAAAGTCAGCCTTAACAAATTTGTGAGGCTCTCGGCAACTTAGTGAGACCCTGTTTCCAAAATAGGGCTGAGGATGTAACCTAGAGGTAGAAGGCCCTGGCTTCCAACCTCAGTACTACCAAAAAAAATTTTTTTTAGGATATAAGTTCCTGGATAAAACAGGTGGTGGTTGAAATTGATTGTGGAGAAGATTGTTAATGAGGGAATAGAATTGGGAGGTCAAAGGGTTAGAATTTGGGAGAATTCAGTATAATGACAACTGGAATGGAGGAGGCTGATCATAAACTTGGTGTAAAATCCTTAAATAAGGGATAACCCTAAAGTGAATGTAGTGGTGCACACCTATAATCCCATTACTTGGGAGGCTGAGACAGGAGGATTGCAGGTTTGAGAACAGCCTCAGCAATTTAGCAAGACCCCATTTCAAAATAAAAAAATAAAAGAGTTGGAGTTATAGCTCAGTTAGAATGCCCCTGAGTTGACTCCCCAATATAAAAAAAGAAGGTAGAGCCGGGCGTGGTGGCGCACGCTTGTAATCCCAGCATTTGGGAGGCTGAGACCGGAGGATCCGGGTTCTTGGCCAGCCTCAGCTACCTAGTGAGGCACTCCACAACTTAGCGAGACCCGGTTTCAAAATAAAGAATAAAAAATAGGGCTGGGGGTGTAGCTCGGAGGTAGAATGCCTCTGAGTTCAATCCCCAGTACCGCCAAATAAAAATAAATAAAAAAAGAAGGTAGAACCCCCAGCAATTTAGTGAGACCCTGTTTCAATATAAAAAATTTTAAAAGGGGAGGAGGCATGGAATATAGCTCTAAAGTAAAATGCCCCTGGGTTCAATCCCCAGTATCCCCCTCCCCCCCCCCAAAAAAAGAATAGCAGCTTAGTGAATGACAGATATTAAGAAGATTAGAGGGTAACTAGCTAGGTGGCATAAGCCTCAACAGAAGAGAAGAGGCTTTTGTCAGGTGCTCGTGTGGTGGTGATGCTAGTGGGTTGTATTAGAGATGGGAAAGAATTGGAAGCACATATACAAATTATAGTAGAGGACGACACAGGTGACAAACTTTACGTTTTGGTTCATGACCCAGAGAAATAGATGGAAATCATGGTGGCTTTAGCACCAAAATTTCCTGTATCAAGTTTCTCTGTTCACATATCGCCTACAACATTTTAAAAACACATTTCTCACTAGACTTGGTAGTTGCACTTGTGATCCCAGTTACTCAGAAGGCTGAGGTAGGAGGAGACCACAAGTTCAATGATAGTCTGGGCAACTTAGTTAGACCTTGTCTCTAAATAAAAAGTAAAGAAGGCTGAGATGTAACTCAGTGTTAGAGCACCCCTGGGTTTACTCCTCAGTACCAAGAAAAAGCAAGCAAACAAAACCCAAAAACTCTTGTCTCCCTATTTCATACACTTTTCCTTTTTTTTTTTTTTTTTTGGCTGTACTGGGGATGGAACCCAGGGGGATTCTACCCCCAAGCGACACCCACAACCCTAATTTTTATTCTTTATTTTGAAACAGGGTCTCACTAAGTTGCAGAGGGCCTCACTAAATAGCTTAGGCTGGCCATGAACCTGCCATCCTCCTGTCTCAGCCTCCCAAGTACTGGGATTACAAGTGTGCGCCACCACACCCGGCTTCCCTTCATATTTTTAATGTTTGCATCTTTGTTGGTTCAGGTCCTAACTGGAAACAGATGGCCTGTCCAAGTTGGATAATATGAGGAGGGTTTATTTATAAAGGTGTTTCAAAGGTGTGGGAGGAATGTAGAGAAATCACAAGGGATGGGGCCCTAACCTTGGTTAATTGCAGTGAAGTTATTATCACCCAGGCTCAGAAGGACAGGGACTTACCTGAACCATTCAAAGGAGGCCACCTTAAGAAGAGCAGTATCCTTTTGTTGAAGGTATGGAGACTAAAATGTGGGAAGTAACTTTTTCTTTCCTTTGTCCTGCTGGGGCTCCTCATGAATTAGAACCTGGTAATTTTCTGTTTATGTTTTTGTTTTTGAGAAGGGGTTTTACTAAATTTGTCTCCGTGCTGGCCTTTAACTCCTGAGCTCAAGAGATTCCTTCCCTGACCCCACCTCTGGGGTATCTGGAACTACAGACACAGCATTCTGCCCACCTGGGATAATACAGATCAGCCTTCTGGGGAGTAGAAAGGATTTGGAAGACCAAATGGAAGATACCAGCCGGGCGTGGTGGCGCACGCTTGTAATCCCAGCATTCGGGAGGCTGAGACCGGAGGATCCGGGTTCGAGGCCAGCCTCAGCTACCTAGTGAGGCACTCCACAACTTAGCGAGACCCGGTTTCAAAATAAAGAATAAAAAAATAGGGCTGGGGGTGTAGCTCGGAGGTAGAATGCCCCTGAGTTCAATCCCCAGTGCC